>PVKU01001002.1:40793-228630 GCA_004027475.1 Anoura caudifer | reverse complement strand
CAAAGAGCATTATGTGGCAATGGGAGAGGTTGCTAAGCCCTTATGTCATCTGACTGTGGCACTCCAGTCGCAGCGGGCCCTTGCCAGAATGCAGCACAGGCTGTGCCATTGGCAAGGGAGTGTCCCTCTTGGCCCCGAAGGCCACACGCACAGCCTGCCTCCCTGGGTGTCCCACGGCAGGCTTCCAGGGGTGGTCGGCCCGGGTGACAGTGAGAATGGAGATGAGCTTGTCATTGAGTTTTCAGGGAGTGGGCCTTTTTCTGAGGAGGGGAGATCGTACTTGGCTCCCACCAGGTGTGGCGAGAATGTCCCGTGGTTAGACTGCTGCAGCGTTGGAGACATGGCGAGCCGAGGACTCCACGATGTGCTTCAGGCCTGACAAGTTAGCAGTTTCTATATTTAAGTTTAACAGTTCTAGAAAAGTTAACTCATTATGTTCTGGTTCTTCAGAGAAGCAAGGCAGTAAATCACGTACAGTTCGGATGATATAACACAGACTAGCAGGAGGGCGTGAGCCCTGCAATTCACTAACTCTGTGAACTTGGCAATGCCACGGATGTCCCTCCATCCCAGGTCCTTCAAATGTAAACAAGGACAGCAGTGCCCATCATAGTGAATTGTAAGGACCAAGTGATGTGATAGATGTGAAAGTTCGGTATAAAGTTCTGTATAAACCTGTGTACAGGTGTGAGGGCTTGCGGAAAATAATGTTGCAATAAGTCAGGCAGGACCGAAGCTGAGGTTTATGCAAAGGATAAAGTGTACAGCATACCTTAAAGGTAAGGGGGCCTTTTTTTTTTTTAAGCTAAGAGAAGGAATGGGTTGTAAGATCTTGAGAACGCTAATGGCATGCACTGTATGGCTGATGCCTATCACAATACAAAATGAGTCTTCGCTTCTCTAACTGTAAGCTCTGCATTAATAGGGAACAACAGGATGCGTGAGGTGCTGAGCTACCTCTGGGTGTCTTGAGCGTGCTGCTAAGCTCTCTTCCCCCTCACTCGGTGAATTTGATAATGCCTCACTTGGTCGCATTATTCTAATGAATCACTATGGTCCATGCTGGGGGTTTTGAGGTGGCCTGTGGTTTCCCCTGCCTGGGAATCAGGACCTGGTCTCCTAGATTTGCAGACTCAGAACCTCATGTAGGAGCACACAGTGAGGGGTGCCCTCGCTTGGGGACCAAACACTCTAACCTCTGTGCCTCTTTATTACTTGACAACAGGTGGATGACAGTCTCTACATTCTCTTCCTGTAGTCAAATTGTATGGGTGGTTAAATCATAGTGAGATTGTTTGGCGAGCAAGGGACCCCTGGATGGAGGATACAGTCTGTTGACTAAATCGCATTCAAAGGCCTTAGGCCAGGACAGCTTGTCGTGTTCAGCCTCATGATCTGTGGATTCTTCCCTGCTCCTCGCCCAGTTCCTGGGCCAGGGCACCCTCAGCCCTGGAGAGTACTTGTGCACTTCGGTTCTTCTCTGCTTCTGTTAGGTTAGGTGTCTAGTGCCCAGAGGACCCTCTTAGATGACAAGTGACAACACAGGATCCAAAGCCCCTTGTTTCTAGGGGTGCTAGGCTGGACTTGACCTGTAAGTTTCATGTTGGCTTCATCTGCCTCCTGTGGTTGAAGGAGGAGGCTGGTGGTCTCTAACGTTCTCCATCCTTTAGTGCCGAAGAACTGAGAACGTGCAGGGCAGTGTAGTGTGATGAGACAGAGCGGTCCTAAGGATTTAACAACAGGAAGTGCCTGGAAACAATGGGCACAAAAGGGCTTTGCTTCTTTGCTTGGTAGGTACAATCATTAGGGAGGAATCTGAGGCATTCGCTCCAGATTAAGAAACTGTCCTCAGGATTCTGCCTGAGGGAACTGCGACAAAGGTAAAACTGCAGGAAACCAGAGCTGCAATTACTGTGAGGAAGGTGCTTGAGTGATTGAGTGATTCTGCGCCTAAGAAAGCCTAGCCCTTGTCCCTAGTCACTTAGGGCCTTCTTCACAGGGAGGCCCCACCCACCTGCAGTCCTCAGGGGCTCAGTACCTCCCAGCAGAGGGTGGGACGGGAATGAAGATTCTCAGGTCCAGCCTGTCAGTAGATAAGAAAACTGTGTCCTCAGTGGCTGGGGGATCTGCCTAAGGCCACACAGTGGCGGAACTGGGACCAGCCTTGGACTGCCCGAGGAGCCCTGTCACCACTTTCCAACACTGTGTGGGGACCCTCAGGGCCCCCTCAGAGGAGCGGCTCCGTGGGAGTGGGTCAAAGAGAGAAGTGGCCTTTAGTGGAGGAGCCCCTTCCAGTGTTTGCTTCGCCAGAAATCTCCCCGAGAGTGCCAGCCACACATCCCTCCGGAGGGGCGAATTCCTCTTTCCAGGGAGTGCAGCTTCTTAGGAGATCCCAGGCATGACGTTCATTCTCCCCAGACCCTTGAGACCCTTCTCGTTAACATCAGTGCTTTAGGATCTTGCTGTATTTTATACAGTTTGGCTGTGTCTTGTCCCATTTACTTTCTCCTCTTCATTCACTTCACTCAGTGTGATCCTGCCAGAGGAAAGGTTTTAATTGATGATGCATAAAGGGTAATGGGAAGGAAATATGAATGAAATAGAAATCCCTTTTTAGTTAGGCTTGTTTTGTGATCTGTGTGTTTTAATGAACTATATTTATTTTATAGGTATGCCTAGAAAGCTAAGTGTGTTATTAACTCACTTAGACTTCATTAAATTGTACCATGACATATTTAGGAGAATAGTTTTAGAAAGTCAATAGTCTTAGAGGAATCACTGGGGAGTAGAACTTTCTAGGGTATTATTTCTTAACGTTAACAAATGGAAAAAAAACTGGTTGTGTTTTATTAATGGAGGTGAGTGCTTTTGACAGTAGGAAGGGGCATGCTATAGCTGGGACTAAAAAAAAAATCATGTGCAAGGAGCATGTGGCTAAAGATGTGAGAACGTCCTTGACTTTTATCACCCAGGAAAAAAAACGGAAGTGTAGAAAATGTCTCAGAAATGGTCACATGACCCTGTCGTGGTTGTGGGTGATGAGTGAATGGGGCCAGAGTCATAGGTTCCATCTTGGTTCAATTCGCTTTGGTCTCGAAAACACAAGAAGCATCTTAAACAGAGCCATTCGTTTTTAAATAATGTTCAGAAGCATTTTTGCATGTCTTAGAGTAGGAAAAAGTGTATGCATGACTGAGTGCACCCCATCACTCTTATGGGGAACACGAGACAAAGCACGTGTCCTTGTGAGGAGGGTTCACGGCGTCGGTCATCGCCGTGGGAGCTGGTCTGCCCACCTGCTTCCGTTTACACTCCTCCTCTTGAAGGCAATGGCAGTGGGAAGCAGAAATTGTATGGCATTTTCTCACTTGTCCACATGTTAGGGAAGCCTGTAGACCTGTGCACCAGTGGGCTGTGTCTGATTTGAAGGCACTATGAGAACTAGAGAGATATCAAATGTGAGAATTAGAGAAGGGGACTTGGCAGTAAAAGTCCAGTGGCCTGAGCCAGAAAGACAATTTGTCCTTTGCTTTGCAGGCAACTGGATGACGTAACAATCACTCTTTTCTTCCAGGGTTGGAAATTTGGTGCACCGCGAGACAATTTTGCAAGTCGTTATGCCTCTTTAAGCTTTTTTGTCCATGCACAGGAAGGAAAGTCCTGCAGAGCCCTTAGTCCATTGGCTGAAAATGAATTAGAAGTTTAAAGGTACAAAGAGAATCCATATCTTACTTTTACATAAATTTACTTGTTTAAGTTTATTGCACAAATAATCTGTGCTTATTATAGAAGACTCAGAAAGTATGGACTGCAGAAACAGGAAGAGTACCCATAGTCTAACCTTTCCAGAGGAAGTCATGAGTGAAGCTTTGGTATACATCTCTCTGAATCTTCCCTGTGCACTTAGTTTTATATTATTTTTCTGGAAAATTGGATCCGAGTTTACATAAAATTTTATAAAGATTGCAATCAGGGCAGGAGTAATAGCTTGAATTTTGAAGAAAAATAGGATTAAAAGTTTTAGAAAAACTGACAAATATTTTAAAAAGCATAAAGTGTTGCAAAATCACTCTGTGTACAAAGAGTGAGCTAATAATATATATATATATAAAGGCTAGTCTAATTTTTTCCTATTTTGTCCAAGCTGATTGTTTATAGTATCTTACGTATAAAACTAGGGCAAATGACCTCTGTCAGGTTCTCTAAGCTAATGTGGGCCATCACTTTCCAACGGAAAGTGAAAACTCACCACTATTCAGATAAGTTCCCTGGAAGACACTTATATGTGATGCTGCAGTTCCCGGAAGTTACCCAGCTCTCTGCTTTAACTGCTGTGTGGGATTGTATCACGTCGTGGGTGCTCTTGCTTCTACCTCGTGTTCTCATAAGAGCACAAACTATAGAAAGTCAAAGATTTCATCTCCCATCCCTGCCTCTAGCATCAGTGGCAGAGCTTATTGAATGAATGAATGAACAAACAAACGAACGAATGAACGGACCCGTCACCGAGCAGTTACCACCATCCCCCGAGGGGGCACCGTGTGTGCCAGGCACTGTCCTAAGTGCTCCTTGTGGATGAGCGGATTCGATCCTCACACGTCCCTTTGTGATGACAGGAAGGCCTGATTGTCCTTTGAAGGTCCCATATTTCTTGGTAGTCTTCAAGGCTTGGACCTGATTACCACCGTTGGAAGGTATAAGATCACAGGCTCAGAACTCTGGACCTGCTAGGTAGCTTAGGGATCATGTTATTCACAGCCATGGACACGGACGCAAAGGGACTGAGAGTCCTGTCTTTGTGTCACAGAGCTGCTGCGCTGCACAGTGGGGGTAAGAACACAGGTTTCCCGACCCCGCACCAGTGTCCTTCCTGCCTGACAGCACTCTGCTCCCCCTCCCAGAGCATTCCTTGCAGTTAGGGTCCCCTCCGTTTAAGGATATTTACATCAGTAAAGGCCAACAGGGTGTGTTATTTATAGCAACATTAATTTTGTATTAAGCATATTGATATATAATGAATAAATCACATTAAGAAATGTTAATGTTAAACTTTTTTTTCCCAGGGGGTCATTGTTGTTAAACATCAGACCTTACCTATAGTTCAGAAAACCAACATCTTTTTTTTTATTTTATTTATTTATTTTTAGAAAGAGGGGAAGGGAGGGAGAAAGAGAAAGAGAGAAACATCAATGTGTGGTTGCCTCTTGCATACAACCCAGGGGACCTGGGCTGGGGACCTGGGCTGCAACCCAGGCACGTGCCCTGACTGGGAATCAAACCAGCAGCCCTTTGGTTCGCAGGCACGGGCTCAGTCCACTGAGCCACACTAGCCAAGGCAGAAAACCAGCATCTTAAAGGCCCTGTAAAGAAGGCCTTTTCTTAGAGATCCCAGGGTCATAGTGGACACTTGATCACAGTTGTTAATTATGCATCTGTCCCCACCTGGTGTGTTCCCTATTATTCCTCAGTATCCTGAGGCTGGACGCCCTCTTTGTCCCTCTCTCTCTCTCTGCTTTGCATCTGAGGAGGGAGCTGGTTTGCCTGCAGGGAGCTGGGCCTACCTGTTCCTACTTCTTGAGCTCAACACCGTGCTCTTATTTGAGGCTTTCACTATAAACAGATCCTCTTCTCCTTGCACATGTCATTTCTTTCTCTGCCTGCTCTTAGGTATATTTGGCACGCCATTATTTAACTCTGCAGAACATGTTGGCACAGAACTTGAGCCAAGGGTCTGTGTCACATACTGCATGAAATCATTGCGTCACATTGTGTCCTTCCTTTGTGGGAGGGGGGTGGAGGGGAGGGGGCAGGGAGACATCCTCATTCATTCCGCAGCTTTATTGTGCGCCTAGGAAAAGTCAGGCACTGTTCTAGGTCCCGGGGTTATAGGTGCGAGCAAAAGAGACAAAAGTTCCTTTACTGCAGTGGGGGGAGGAATACTAAGCCAGAAACCAATACATGTGTAATATATCAGGTGGTGAGAGGTTCTAAGGGGAGACGTGAAGTGCTCTTTTGGGCTGGGTGTTCGTGGCAGGTATCTTGAACAGGTGCCCTTGGAGCAGAGACATGGAGTGAAGGAGAGGGATACAGGTATCTAGAAGAGGGTTCTAGCCAGGAAATGCAGCACATGAGAGAGGTCTTGAGGCAGGACCACACTTGGTTTGCTCGAGGGACCACAAGGAGACTGTGGGGCCCACATAGTCAGGAGCCAGTGGGGATTGGGGGGGGTGCGATTCCCTTCACCTGTGGCCTCCCAGGTCCTCTCAGACTTTGCCTTTTGCTCTGAGATGAGACGCCATCAGAAGGCTCTGCGCTCAGAGAAGGCATGAGCTGAGTTTTGTTGAGCAGGTGATGGTGCTGGCTGCGCTGTCGACCACCGTTGGTGGGCGTCCGGGGTCAAAGGCGAGGCTAGTCGTCATAGGGAGAGGCGGTGGTTCAACAAGGTGTTGAATGCGGGGTCTGAGGGAGACTAAGGTGGCAGGGAGGACCCCAGGTGCCTGGCCCGAACATCGGAAAGAATGGACTTGCCATTTCTGAGGAGGAAAGCCTGGGGGTAGAACGACGGTACCCACCCGCATTGGGAGGAAGAGCATCTGAAGACTGCCATCCCTATACAAACGTGCTCCGATGTTTCCCAAATAAAAAATGGGCCCCCTCCACCCTGCGAAGCCCCATGTCTCCCTGTTTCCGTGTCTCCCTCCCTTGCTCTCTCTCTCTCTCTCTCTCTGAGTCCACTGCCAGCAGCCTGTCACCCCCTCACGCTGTCACACCTGGTTTTTGTCGGAGTCGGCAATGACCTCCACAGTGTCAGTTCTCAGTCACCCCACACCCACCCTGTCACCAGCGCTGCCCTGGTCACTTCCTCCCTGCTCCTCGCTTTCTCCCATGGTGTCCACAGCACCTCATGTCCTTGACCTCCCTCGGGCTTCCGGACCCATTGGCCTCTCCACCCTTCCCATCCTGAGTGTGTATCCTCCACCCTCAACCAGGATATAGAAGCTTCAAGACATGGGAGAGAAAGGAAAACCATTTTCCCATCTTATCAAGTGAGTCTTCAGGCAGTCTGTAGGCCCAAATACTCCCTGTAGGTGCCCCCAGCAGACTCCCCGAGGCCCCTTCACGAGGCCCTCCCTCGTGTTTTGCTTCTGTCCCTATCAGAGGGGACAAGTTGCTGGGCACGTCAAGCCTGGTTGTGTGCCCCGATGTGAGACCAGAGCCAGAACAGAGGGCCGCATCCATGTCTCAGACCCAAAGCCCTCGCTGAGGCACTTGTACAACTTCCACAGACAACAGAGAGGCGGGCGTGTTGTCTGGAATGACGAGAGGCTGCAGAAAGACATGAGAGGCTCGTGAAAAAACACAAAGCGAATTTTCTCATCCTGACGACCTTGGCCGGGCCCGAGTCCATGTTATGTAACCATATCTACCTTAAAGGATGTTTTTTATCTCCAGCTGTTGTGAGCATTGTCCTGCTTTCCAAAAGGAAACACATTTCACTTGACCTCAGCCGGGAGGCCTTGTGGCATCCTCTCTTCTCAAACTTCATTCCAGTATGTGTGTGTTCAGAAATGTTTTTTAACCTTCCCAGAAAGAAGATTGGCCTATGCACAAGCTGGAATGCTCTCCCATGGTTGTTTTTGGGGAAAACTGGAATCCTTCAGAGACTGTAAGGCTCACGGCAAGGATTCTGGCTAAACAGGTGAGGGCACAGGATGCCGTTCAAGTGCATTTTATTTTGTTTTTGTTTTTTCCTTAAAGGTCAGAGGGATGAATAACTGACCTGTGGTGATCATTTCTTGTTAATCCTTCTTTGACTCCATTCCCTGTCTCATCCATGTGGATGGGGCTGGGAACAGAGCTCCAGGTGCAAGCTGGTTTGTGACCCACCCTCTGCAATAGGATGTCGCTTACCCCAGGCCAGGAGCAGGGCCACAGCTATTAAATTGTACGCTTTTTTTTTTTATAAGATAGGATTACATAGAAAAATACAGCTTTTGAAGACATGAGCACTGGATTGAAAACAATTAGTGCATCGTAGGGAACCAGACTGGCCTGCAAAGCACCGAGATTTTCCCTCTCTCCTTCCTGACTCAGAGAGGGCGCCCTGCACCCCTGCCCCGTACAGTGTTCTGCCCTTCTCATCTCCTTACGATGTGCCCTGTCTAGGCAGGTGAGGGGTGGGATGGAGCGGCCGGGGGGGGGGGGCAGAGGCAAAGGAGAAGAGAAAGGAGTGGGCAAGGAGAAGCTGAGGCAACACGGCGGTTGACAGCGGTTCCCTCCAAAGATGATGCCAGGCCCGGCTGTTCCTCCTTGTTTGCTCAGTCCTCACTGATTATGTGTTAGTGAGACACCTGGTCTCCAAAGGACTGAGCTAAAAAGAGGGGACAGAACCACCCGGGACCTGTCCTATGACGCAATGAAATAGGCCACAGGGGGCTTACAAGGTGTTTTGTCCACGGAGCTGCTTGCTTATAAGCACTTGGTGGCAGAGCCTATGTACTGTAAATCTTTTTTTTTTTTTAATTTATCTTTAGAGAGAGGGGAAGGGAGGGAGAAAGGAAGAGAAACATCAATGTGTGAGAGATACATCTATCGGATGGATGTTTCTCCCACGTCCCCAACTGGGGACCTGGCCTGCAACTCAGGCATGTGCCCTGACTGGGAATCGAACCGCAGAGCTTTCAGTTCACAGGCCAGTGCTCCATCCATTGAACCACAGCAGCCAGAGCTAAATCTTTTAAAGCTGAAATTTCATCCAGTTCTTCTTTATGCACCCCCCCTTTTATAACTTTTTTTTTAATCTAAGCCAAATGTGATCTTAATGATTAGCACATACCTGACCCCAGACTAAGTTGGGATCCTGGGCCGCGTAAACAGAAGTAGGTCATTTCCGAACTCTGAGCTCACCGCTCCGTTATGCTCAGCTGGGGTCAGGTGCTTGCTGAAATGCCACTGCGCCTGCTCGGGGGAACCAGAGGCTCTCAGGGTGCCTGCAGCAGGAGATGGAGTAATCAGACTTGTTTTCCCTGGAGGAGGTTAACTGTTGGATCCTGACAATCATCTTTAAATATATGCAGAGTACTTGGTCAGAAGGAAAGGGTAGGGGGAACTGGTGTGCCGTGGGGAGGTATCCAGGTAGATAAGCCATCGAATTAGATCTGTGAGCACCCAGGGAGGATTGGCTGGCCAAGCTAACATCCGTGATGTTATTTACAGTGTCGAGGTTAAGAATTCAGAAGAAGCTGGTGTACTTTCCTGAATGAAAAGCTTTCCCAGGCAAAATGAACTACTAATCTTATAGAAACATACCCCGTGAATGGAAGATTTCTGCTCCCAAAAAGAACCATTGAAATGTTTCCACACCAGGAGGCCCCTCAGAATGCTATGATGAGTTTATACCGGTTTCATTCAACTTTTATTATAATTACTGCGACGACTAATAGTCTATTAAATGAAAAGTTACCTGGCCACATTTTCATCTCTCTAGGACGTGCTGATTAAAAAAAACAGACCATTTGTATTCCAGTAGCTTGCAAAGGATTAGGGGAGACAGGCCACCCAACTACCAGGGGGAAGCTTAACATGTTAACTAGAGAGGTGAGAGCGCCCCGCTAGACCACCTGTATCCCCAAATTGAATAGCCAGATGACAAAGACATGCCTCGGGCCAGCTCTTGAGCTCTGCTTTTGAACTCTTGTCAACACCAAGTTTATTCATGTCCTCAAAGCCTGGCGGGTTTACTATTGTTAGCTCCTCTCGGGATGTCTAGAACAAAGGCAGCAACACATTTAAAGCGAATCTGGGCTCACAGATACAACCCAAAGTGTTCTCTTTGAAACACAGAATTGGAGATCATTTTAGCTTATGCTTAAAGAAAGTGTAAAATGGATGGGGGGTTTGATTTTGTTCCTTTTCAGAAGGAGAAATAATCAATAGGATGGTTCATCTGTAGACTCCGTCCTTTTCAAGTTGGAGCCCTAAAAAGTTGTTTTCTAGCCACGGTTCTTTCCCATAACAAGCATTTCTGAGCCTACTGTGTGCATAGCACTACCGGGGAGTTGGGAACACCGCAGACGCTTTAACAAGCTTTTCAAAGGAGTCTTTGGGATTTGGACCTTAGGCAAACACTCCCAGAGCCCCAGCGGTGGATTCTTGGAGGGCTTTCTCTACTTCACGGAGAACTGTTGCTTTTTCTTCAGGTCGGTGTAAAGGTGAAAGCGCATTTTGCCCTGGTCGCTAAAATCTGTAACTGTGTGATTTCTCCCCCAATTACTAGAAAAGCCGCCCAGAGAGGACACCTTCGGAGAAACTGTTAGCCGTGAAGGAGTTCGAATCCCGTAAGTTTCTGTGACCGGCTGAAGAGTCCTTTTACCTCCATGTTTAACGCGGACGAGGCAGGACTGGAGACGACAGGAGGGGACAGTTTGTCTTAGTGTTGCTGGTGGTTTTATAATTAATCGCTTTTATTTGGACTTATGTGCTCCTTTGAAAAATGACTAACTTTTTTTGTCTGAGTTGACAGGATTGCTAGGAAGTAATCAAGGGGAAGTAGGAGCTCTCAGAATGAACAATTGCACCCCGAACTCTCTCCTGCGTGCCCTCCTGGCACGCTGAGTATTTTTGGATCTTTGCTGAATTGCAGCCCTGCAAACAGCTGATGTCCTTAATGAAAGACTTCAAATCAGGAGCTCTCCAGTGTCTTGACCATGACAGATTGCAGGGCCAATGTGTGTGTGTGGGGGGTGGAGGTGGGAGTGGGGGTGCTTGAGTGGTCTGGGGCTGCTTCTCAGTCCTCACCACGCATCTCCAACCTCGTTACTAATTTCATGTCCTGAGTGACTTCCGGTTGTCAGAGGAAGAGAAGAAAGAAGTGGCACGCTTCTCTTCCCCTCAGGTTCATCGGTTAGAGCAGGTGATGGGCAAGAATATTTTAGGGGGGCTCCACATATTTTTTCCCTCTCCTCCCTGCCATTTATAGTAAGAGAAGGGTTTAGCCAGAAATCCAGAGTTTTCTCCCTGGCAAACAATGGTTTGTCTATCCACAGATCTGGATAAACTAGACAATGAGAAGAAGGATTTGATTCAGAGTGACATTTCTGCTCTCCATCACTTTTACTCCAAGCACCTTGAGCTCCCCGACAACAAGAGCCTGGTAACGCTCTTTGCACAGGTAAGAACACAGCCTCAGGTGACACCGGGTGTAGCTTTTCCCTACCCAAGCGCCTATTCCCAGGGCACACTCAGTGAAGGGGAGCATAAACAGAGGGATGGCCTCTATGAAGACAAGGCTCTGGACCTGCTGGATCCTGTTTCACATGGCCTTGCTAGGTGACCTTGAGCATGTCTGGGTTGGCTCTGGATGGGCCGTCGAGTTGATAGGGGGAGCTCAGGAAGTTGACCCTCCCTCTGCCTCTTGTCACAGAAGGAGTTGGTGAGAACAGATGTGTGGCCAGCGCTCCAGCACCACGGCACACAGTAGGCTCTTTGCAAAGACCACTAACGGGTCCTACGTTAATCTTTACTTTCCTTCTCTTAAACCCTGCATTCTGAAAGCAGTGTTTTCTATTCTGGCCAACACAGATGTCCTCAAGGCAGAGGCCCTCTCTGATGGCCCCGGGAAGGACCATCCACAGGGAGGAACCCCGGTGGGCCTGGGTTCCGGGAGCCTTGTCAGAAATCTCTGGAGAAGCCTAGGTTTACCCAAAGCTAATTTAATACGGAATTAGAGAGGTTTCTAGACAAGAGCAACTTCTAAGCAATCAAAGAAGGGAAAGGCAGCCATGCGAAGGCCAAGGCTGGGTTTGTTTAGAACAGAGAAGAAAGTGCAGCCAGCACCGTGGCTTCCTGAGACTGCGAGGGTGGCCCTTCCTGGCACACCTGCTACGTGCGATTTCTATGCCTAATGCACTGTGTTTTCCCCTGCAAGCTGCACATGTCGCTGAAGGTGACTTTCCCAGAGAGAGAAACACTGGAATGTACTGCTCCAGGGCGCAAGAAGCTACATTCCCCTGCCCGAACCTTAGTCTCTAGATACGTGAAAGAGCTTGGGTGGAAACTCACACACATTGTTCTTAGACCAGAATAAGCATCGCCCGTGTACCCCTTGACCCATCAATTACATTTCCAGGAATGCATCCCAAGGAAACAATCAGAGATTATGGGCACAGGTGGGCCTGCAATTTTTTCTTGTGGGGTTCTCTTTAAAACCAAAAAAAGAAGAAAAGAAAAAGGAAATATTATAAATGGCCACCGGTAAGAGTCTGGTAAATAAATTATGGCATCTACTGTAAGTTATATTTTAAAGAATGTCTGAAGACATGGGAAACCATTGATGATATAACATTAAATGTAACAGCAAGATTAAAATTGTACGGTATGAGAATACGCATGTATACGTGAAAAACGATTAAGTAGAAGTTCACGGTTGGTTTTCTCCTGAGTTGTGGAACAACTATGCTTTTTTTGCTGGGTGATTTTCCAGATTTTCTACAATGTGCATATGTAACTTAAGAAAATACTAGAAAGATGAAAAAGCACCCCCAATTCTCCCACTTTAAAAATTGCGCACAGGAAGGAAGAAGGGAGTCTTTAACCGCCAGGAGTATGATTATTAAGTGTGAGGGCTTCCTTGGCAAACAGGTGTTTCTATTGTGTGACTGTCAATTAGAAAACAAAGCTGATACTCATACAGAACAAAATGGGTTCAAGTTAAGACTATTAAATAGTAATAATGAAAACCTTCCTGTTTTTTATATTATCATGATTTACAACATACTTTTCTAAGCATCCTAAAACCGTGGATTTAGTGCCAATGGGAAGTTGAGGTATTGACGTCTCTTACATTTCTTTTTAAACACAAGGTGAGTGATTTTTACTCTGGGTTAGGTGAAGCATGGTTAGGCGAGAAAGCAGAAGAGGTGAAATAAATGTAAGTACCTTCTCCTCACTTCTACCTGTGAAAAAAAAGATAATTCCCCCCCCCCCGAGATAGCAGTACATGCTGACAGGACTTCTCAGTGGTGACGTAATAGGCATGGGGCCATATTTTTGTACCCAAAAAATCAAGGCACTTGATCCCTTAAGCAGAAGTGTATTTGTGGTGAAAATGACCCAGGGTCTTTGAATTTTGAACTGACTCAGAAAAATCTAGGAGACAGATATAAATATATGTGCATATGCACACATATATATTCACTCACACACATATAACCACAGGTAATTAATTCCTTTATAGACCTCATATCATCAAATCATAATATGCATCCTGAGATTGTGTATACACACGAACATACACACGTATCTTTTCATATGTAAATTTGGAAAGGGACATTCAGTAGCCCCCAAAGAAAACTCTAAAGCAAAAATGACAGGTGCTGTCCCAGCCTCACACCATGCTCCGGCCCCGCCTCTCAGCCCCCAGCTGCATGTCCGCTGTCCCAGCCTCTGAGCCCGCTGTTCCTCTCTGGGTCACCGGAGGGTGGCACAGGTTACCCTGTGGCCCAGCCGCAGCTGGCAGCGGAAGGTGCTGCACTCCTTCCGCAGCGCGGAGGTGGTTCTACTCACTGGGAAAACGTGCATGGTCGGGAAATGTATTTTTGGTCTGCAGCCTACATCTGGTCTGAATGCTAATTATGAAAATAGCTTTGGCAAGGTATTTACACCTGATTTGACTTGAAAAAAGGGACTATGGCCCATGCATCTATCTTAACACCCAAATTCATGTTCCTCCTCCTGGGATATTTCGGAAGGCAGGGAAAGCTGACAGGAAAATCGCTGAGCAATTTGGCTTAAACACCATCACCGCCTGCAAGGAAGGAGCAGTGAGGACTGTGCTTCTAGGAGCCTTTGCTCAGGAAGAAACACACTCTGGCACAGCGGGAGGGAGAGAGCAGAGGGAGTACAGCACCCTATGGTCAGAGAGCCCTTGAGCCTGAAGGCATTTGGAGGCATGGACTGGTCCAGATGAGCTCCATGCAGAGGAAGAGACTAAGAAGCAAAGGAACAAATTTGCCAGCCCTCAAAGTTATCTGTTGCTACGTCAGTTTTGAAAACTGTTGCTAAATTGTCTCATTCATTCTGCAAACATTTACAATCGTCCTGTGGGTACCAGACACTGCCAAGGCATGTGAGTGTCCGCTCCAAGGCTGCATGTATATCAATAGATCATTTAGCACTTACTGAGGTGCTCTAAGCACTGTATGTTGTTCATGCTCCAGGACACTTTGTTGAATGAGTGAGAGTCCTAATTAAACTCTTACCTAGTGTTGATTGATGGTCACTGCTTGATGGTAGTTGGTTAATGTCCCGATGACAGAATAGGTTAGGATATTGAAGTTGGCACAAAAAACAATGGTATGCGGAGTCATGCACGTAGACATGCCCAGCGCCTCATGGCGTGGAAGACCGTATTGTTCTACTGACCCTCGGTAATCTCTTTATGTTGAAAATGGTAAGTACTGATTGTAAATATGTCGAATTGTAAAAACTGTAAGTCAAAGCCATCATAGCCGTTACTTCTCTGTGTACCAAGATTCCCAAGCCTTTAACATTGGCCCTTTATAATTTTTTAAGTAAAATCACCACGTTGGCGTTCATGGATCAGAACGATTTTCAGAGAAACTTGGTATAGTGTAAAGAAACGTGTTTCCGACAACTTCACGGTCACAATGTCCAGTTGGAATTCAGACTCCTTGTTTTCCCACTTGTTACTTATGTGGCTTTGAACAGGTTACTGAATCACTGACCTGCCTCAGCCTGTTTCCACATCCGTCAAATGGGTTATGCCAGAGTAGCACTGGGGACATAAGAGGGAGTAAATATGCAGCGCCCAGCACAGGGCCTGGCCCAGAGTACGTGCTCCGCGGGTGCCAGTTCTCAAAAGCCCATTCGTTGGCCTGAGACATACCAGGGCCGTGTCTCCGGTGTGGCGGAGCCGGTTCCCGCCCCCCACCCTGGGTGAGATCCTTCCGCAGGCGCCCCTCCCAGACAGCCTTGCTAGTGGCTTGGGAGGAGCAAGGCTTTGCGCTTCAGGTGCAGCTTTGGGCACGTCGCTGCTCCTCCCTGACCTCAGTCTCACCGTCTGAAAAGTAAAGACTCTGAGCCCCCTTCCTGCTCTGAAACTTTGGGTACAAATGAAAGCACCCCCACGCTGTCTCCCGACAGACTGGGTGTTTCTTGAGGGCACAGACTTGGGCGTGTTCAGCCTTTGTGCGCAGCGCCCAACCCGTAACAGTCCTCGATGACTGTTTGCAAAAAGAATGAATGTATGGAGCATTCCTGCTAGCACTGAGGAAGACTTCTGGAATGGTGAGGGCTGCCTTTGGTCTTTTTCAGTGTAACGTCTTATTTCAAGGATGGGCAAGCGGCCAGTGGTTGGCTGGGCTGGCCGTGAAGGAAGGCCTCAGCTCCTTGGAGCCAGGCCTCTGCCTCTCCAGGGGCAGACAGTTACATCAGCCATATTAAGGGCTTTCCTATTTACCACTTCCCCTGAGGAGATGGGTACCGTGCTAAGTGACTTCTTTTTTAATGGGAGAAAATCGAGGACACGGGACTCCGAGACAGGCTCAGGATCCCACTGCAGATTCGGGGCATAATGGGATTGGACTCCGGGAATACTAACTCCCCTTCAAATGTGCGGACTTCAGTCCTTGGCCCTTAGGGGTCTGCCGTTGGGTGGCGACCCTGTGTGGGTGGATAGGGTGCCAGGCTAAGGGGACTTCCCTGGACAGTCCTGCTTTTATTTGCTTACACAAGAGGCAGATGGGTAAATTTTGTTTGAACAAAGGATACTTGGCCAAAAGAAAGGTTTTAAAGTCACTAAACCAGAACTTCTTCCTCGTTAATTTGTTAAAGGTTAGAAATTAACGAAATGATTCCTATCCGGACAAGATTACACTCATTTTTTTTCCTTTCTCCCCACTTCTCACCATAGGTTAACTGCAATGGCTTCACAATTGAAGATGAAGAACTTTCTCATTTGGGATCAGCAATATTTCCTGAGTAGGCTGGGTTTGACTTCACTTCTTTTCTTTTTACTTACTTCACGCTCATTTGATTTTTTTTTTAAATAACCTACCTGCCTGTGTCAGACATGAAACTCTAAGTGAATTAAGACCCCTTTTTAATTCTGCCAGATTTCAAAATGCTTCCCCCACGTTTAAGGATTCAAAGGTAGTTGTTAAGAGAACAGTTACTTGTTAAGTCCTGCTAGGTCGAGAGCTGTTATTAAAGAATATTTTATAGTGTGCCCTGCTGAGAAATGTGCTTTTTTGCATACCTGTGGTTATGGAAATCTCTGGGTTTCTTGCACTCAAAATGAAACATTAATTGCCAACCAACAATTGGCCATGGACTTCCGTGAAGAACATAGGAGCTGCTTCTCCACCTGTCCTGTGGGAAAATACCAGTGTTGGCACAGCACAGTCTGGAGAGACAGTACGCTGAAGCAGTGAGCCAGGAGGCAGTTTCCAAGCCCTGTAGTTTTCCTTACTTCAGGAATACTGAAGTAACTCAAGAAAGGCTAGCCAGTTGACAGATGGAGATCTTTATAGCTCTGACCTCAGTGGGTTGCCAAGAACAGCTTTGCCATTGTCTTTTCGATGCAATGAGTATATTCAAAATGCTTCAGTCCCCCGAAGTCAAGCCCTGGCTTCGCAGGTAGAGCGAAGGAACCTTCCTGCATTCCTTGCCTGAATTCATCCACGTGGTGGATTATTGTGTCTAAAGCGACATTGCTTAATATTTATTTACTACAGTGGCCTTGGGCTTTGGGTTGAAGCAGTGGTAGGACACCTGACACCCCCACGTGTGCATGGGTGACGTGAGGGCTCCTGGGGTGTCTGGCTGGTGTCACCCAGCTCTGTGCTTCACATGGGTCTGAAGGACAAAGAATCTGCACAGGTCGTGTCTCCTAAGCAGCTGTCACGGGCTTCCCTGGGCCCCAGAAACAAAGTGTTTATTCCCACAGTGATAAACAGTGTCGCCTGTGGTTTTCTGAAGTCTGACAGGGAGGAAAGAAGTGTTTTGGGAAGAAGCTCTTTTGGACTTCTGCCCTCGGGGAAAGGAAGGAGGGAAAAAAAAAAGGCCATGAGATCCTCTTCCGGGGGCTGGTATTGACACCGTCAGACCCGAAATGAACTTGAATGGCTGTTCTTTCAGCTTCTGGAGTAAGACTAGAAGCGGGTGCAGAGCGGTATTGTCTGAGGTTTCAGCGTTTTCAGTGATTGCCAAGAAAATGATGACAGCAAGAGCAGGAGCTGTTTTAGGTTCTTTGCCTTTCGTGCATCCCCCCACCTTCATTAAAAAGATGTCGTATCTGTCTTGAATAGGAACACTTAATACTTCTCCTGCAGGATGGTTCTGGAAGTCTGCTCTGCCATCACTCATGACTTTCAGTGCACTTGTCGGTCAGATTTCCTGGGCCCCCATTCCCTGCGTAGCACTGGCCAGTGAGCAGGATGGGCTGTAATGCATGGTGCAGGTGGCCCGCCCCAAGGCCAAGACAGGGAAGTTGCTGCATGCTGTCCCAGGTTCAAGGCCAGCCACAGACTTCACTGAGCCCTCTAAGCAACTGGGCAGTGGAGGAGGGCTCTCCCAGCTCCCCCCGTCCACGGCAAAACCCCAGGCAGCTCATCCTCGGCAGGCTTTACAACCCCTGTGCCTTCTTTAAGTTTTGGGGCAAACAGGAGAGGGGTCTTGGTGGCTGAGGGTCCAGGCAAGTGGCAGTGGCCACCAGAGCAGTGGTACGTATGGACGTGAGTGCCCACATGAGCCCCAGTTTCCAGGCAGATTTAATTGGGGGAAAAATCCCTTTGGACTGAAATCAGTTCGGCATTGTGATTTCAAAGGCCGCATTTTCAGAGATCAAGCATTTTTCCCCTGTAGTTTAGAAATTTCTGTTCTCAGAACTTTGACCTTGATATAATCAGAAAGCTCAAAGCCCCTCGCATAGGCGAATCTCTCTGTCCCCGCCGTCCCTGAAAAGCAGACAGCGAGCAGCAGGTGCAGCCGTGTCCCAATTTTCCAGATGAGCAAATTGAGGTGCCCAGACTCCAATGGGCTCCTCCAGGGCTCTCGGGGGATCACAAGCCCTCACTTAGGCAGCTGGCACCTCCCCTGGGGGCGGTTTCTCCACATCTGAAGAAAACATGTTAGAAATAATCTACTAACATAAAAAGCAGCTTGGAAATGACCACCCGTTCGCCTTGCACAGCGTACAGTGGGTAGCAGCTCGCTGCGGGTGTCGGATTGTAAGTCCTCCACCGAACGGAGGAATTTCTGTAGGATTTGTTGTTGCCATTTTCGTTGTGGGGTGTTTCTTGTTTTTGGCTAAGGTATCACTATTTTGAATGGCACATTTCACTTTTCAGTATTGTGAACACTTAGGATGACCGATGCATGCAGAAAAACCTCATAGAATATGATGGCCAACTATTAGGGGGTTTTGTTCATGTCCTGCAATGTGGCTGTGAGTTAGCAAGTGAGCAGCCAGGGATTTACCTAGACTGTGTCACTGAGTAAATGGGGTTTTCTCTTCTGCTTGACAGCGTCGCATTGATGAATCACAGCTGTTGTCCCAATGTCATTGTGACTTACAAGGGGACCTTGGCAGAGGTCAGAGCCGTGCAGGCGATCAGCCCGGGAGAGGAGGTGAGTGCGTGGCCAGGGTGGCTGGGGCCATGTGCTTCAGATGGCTGTTTTCAAAGGCAGGGCAGAAAAGTCACCGGACACGGCAGGACGGGCTGGGAGTGGCCTGGCAGTCTCACCGTGTCCATCCTTGGGCCTCCCTGGGCCGGTGTTCACATTTGTGATGCATGACTGAGAGTCCCATGCGTTTGGCTTCCATTTGGTGCTCGCCACTTCCATCCCAGAAAAAACCGGACAGAATAAATTGGAGCGAAACTCCTCGCAGAGATTTACAGAGAAAGGGGTCGGCCACTGCGGCCAGGATGAAATTTTGGATTGCTGTTACAGTCTGTGTATTCCTATCGCCAAGCGATGGAGTTTGAGCTTTTTTTTTAAATTAGTGAATCTTTGGCCTGTTTTTCTCCCCCCTCCCCAAAAGGTCAAAAGCACTGTTATTGGAAAGCAAAAAAAAGCATCCCAGCAGTTACTGTAGGGTTACAGCTGCAAATGCCCTGTCAGCGCTTCGAGTCCTCTGAAGTCCACATCTGAACTTGGGAGAGTTTGCTTTTTAGGGACGTAGTTCAGGTGGCCGGTTACATAGTCACTGCCAGGGCCAGGAGAGGCCACCTGTGGCCAGCAGGCCCCCGGCAGCTCCCCTCCTGACACAGGGATGTGGAGAGACCATGTGCTGTGTCACCGCTCAGTGCCCCCTTGTCCTTTCCCACGCTGTGATTCTGTGACCTGTGCTGGTAGACGGCTCATCTTAAGGGGCCGGCCTAGCAGATCGCTGGACATAGGTTCTGTGTTCTTACGTAAATAATACAAAATAAAATGAATGCATTCTTGGAGGTTGTAATTACACACTTTCGATTACATTGCAGTTCAGTAATCTTTAACACCATGCTAAGGTGTGTGTCTGGGTTTTCAACGCGAAATGTGTGGTCAGCGCGCTAAGTGAGTGAGGCCTCGGCCTCTCGGAGGCTATCAGCTGACCCTCAGCTGAACCTAGATTTCTGCCCCTTTGCTAAACTTACCACAACGAGGGGATCATGCTTGGGGCCGGAGCGTCTTGGTTTCCAAACGTCTGGTGGAGACCACCCAGACGCCCTTTTGGTGGAAAGAAACCTGTGCAGAGAATGTAAATCATCAGGCCCCAGTGCTCCCTAGGCTGACAGAAGAGGAGAGCCCCGTGCTGTCTGGGCCTGCAGCAGGGACACTGAGCGGCCTTTGTCGCCATCTTCTGGGCTCTTCTGTTTGTTGCATGATGTGATCATCGGTCCTTTCAAAGAAGAGAGGCAGGAGGCTCCAGCCACGTTGTCCCACAGGGCTTGCTCCTGTCAGTGTGCCCACGGTGTGCCCTCATGCGCTCTCATAAATCTGGAATGCAGCAGCCTCATTTGGGGGAAGGTGCTGCTTTGGGAGGGACTTGCCCTTCAGAGAGGAAGAAGCCCACTGCCCAGGGAATCACCAAGGAGCTGTGAGGCCTCCGCTGCTGCCCTCTGGGGTGGAGAGAGCTCGGTGGCCCCTGCAGGGGCCCCTGCCTGCCTGCCATGCCCGAGGTTCCTGGCATGCTGACGGCTTTGTGACATCCATCTGTGCAGTCAGACAGTTGCCTGATGGTGTGGGACGTGCAGTGAAGCCGTCCCGGTGAGTGGATAATGGACAGTTAAATGTCGGGCTCGTCCATACGCTCCAAGTCTCAGTTACAGACCCGGTTAGAAAAAGCAGAGGAGTAAGGATGGGAGACCCCAGTGAGCCCACAGGGAAGACTTTTCCTAGTTCTCTGGCCCATCTGGGCAAGGCGGCAACATGCTGGCCTCCTTGGTGTCCTCAGAGCTGTGCCCTCCCTCCGAGACCCGCCCCAGCCCGCCCAGCCGAGCTTCTTGCCGCACTGCCAGCAGGCGGAGGGAGAAAGGGAAACACATCAGTAGTGCATCTGAGCTGTCTCAGCTCGCTCGTGCAGTAGGAGCTGGCAGGCAGAGCCAGCCCGGGGCCAGCCGATGCCCGGATGAGCAGGGCCTTTGCCCAGGGGTCTCTGCGTCTGTCCGGGAGACCAGTCCCAGCTTGCTCTCTTTGGGGCAGGAGAGGGTGGGGTTGCTTCCAGTGCTCCAGTTTCCTGTGTCAGGGACTCCCTGACTCTGCAGGAGGTGGGACAACAAGCCCTTTGTCCCTGCCACAAGGAGGAGGACAACACTAGGGGGTCACGGCTAATCCTGCCCTGTGGCGTCCTCTGCGTCTGTCCCTGCAAGGGCACCACCACAGGTGTGTGCAGAGCCACAGGAAGGGGAAGGAGCGAGCTGACCTGCAGCAGACCGCAACGTCCACTCTTTGGGCCCCCCAGGTTTTTACCAGCTACATCGACCTCCTGTATCCCACAGAAGATAGGAATGACCGGCTAAGAGATTCTTATTTCTTCACCTGCGAGTGCCAGGAGTGTACCACCAAGGACAAGGTAAGCTCCCCGAGAGCGCTTACGGCAAAGGTGCTGGCCGTCCACTGTGTCTTGGGACCTCTCTGCCAAACCAGTATCCCCGTGTGACTCGGGGAGTCTCTGCCTCCCCTCCATGTTTCTGATCCTTTCCATCCACCTCACTGAGACGGTCCCAGGGAGGCCAGGCCTCTGTGCGAACCTGACGAGAATGTTTCCATGACGCCGTGCTAAGCAGAGAAGCATTTGCCCAGTTGCTATTTCTTGAAGAGAAATGACTGCTCACGAGAGAGGGAAGCACAACTCTCAGGCGACCCACCCGTTCAGCACGTGCAGAGTTTTCCCTGGCAATGCCGCCCCTCCTCACTTTAGTCTTTTGATTCAAAGATCTCTGAACGCAGGTATCTGTCCATAGCAAACACATTCTAGGTGCCCCGCCTGGATGCAGATTGTCTAGAAAGTTGGGGGTTTTTTTGTAAAAAGATAATGATGTATTGAATTTCTCTTCAATCCGTCACCCGATTTCCTTTCGTCCTTTTGTAACTGTAGAGTGGGTGGGCGGCACCTCTGCCTGGCAGAAGGTACTATTTGAGAGGCTTCTGTGTTCGCGTGGATTCCATGGGAGGTAACAACGTGCATTTGTGCACATTTCCCTCAGGATAAGGCCAAGGTGAAAATCCGGAAGCTCAACGATCCCCCAAAGGCAGACACCATCCGTGACATGGTCAGATACGCCCGCAACGTCATCGAGGAGTTCCGGAGGGCCAAGCACTACAAATATATCCTTTGCCGCCGGCGGGACGTTTCCCACCCTGAGGTGCTGGAGAGTCGGGCAGAGGGAGCGGAAGGGTGGGCTTCAGCTGCTGGGTGTCACAGGAAGAAGGTCTCCTGGTAAATGGGGGAAGTCGTACTGACCACCCTTGACTTGGAGTCAACCGCATCAGTTTATGATGTTGATCCCTTTCTTCTTGTTTGGCTAGTTTGGTCAAGAGCGTAATGTGGTAGAAGAGTTTTATTATCTAAAACTATGGAGAACAGTTCTTTGACGGTGCTCATTTTGGGGGGTCTTTTACTTTGGGCACAATGTCGAGGGCTTTGCTTATATTGTCTCACCTGATTCTTACGAGGACCTGCCCAGGTCATCACCCCGCATTAGAGGGAAACAGAGTCTTAGATACCAGGTAATTTGCCCGAAGGACACAGCTCCCCACGGCAGATCCCAAGACCTACATCTCTGGCCACCACTGTCCACATTCCTAACAACTATGCTGAAGCATCTTCTTGAGTGTTGAAAAGGCAATAGATGTATGCTAAGGGAAGAACTAAAACCAGTGGAGGAAATCGGAGAAAGGCACATTTACTTCTCAGTATAAGAAAGAACTTACTCATGGTGGGGACTTCATCCTGCACAATGCTTCAGCTCACCTCAGGTGAGGGTTTAAATGTATCATGTTTCTAATCAACCTTGTTTACAGCTGAACTGAGGGTCTGTGGCCTGTGACTAAAATTCTTTCGTTGTGTTTACTTACCAGTTGAGGTCTTCAGATTTCCCTATTTGTTTCTTCAAGAAAAATGTGATTCCCTTTTCTTTTGGCTGGCCTTCTATAACTTACTTTTTCAGAGGGTGAGGGTATGGGTGGAGTAGGCAAAATAACTCCTTGAACCTAGCCTGCCTTGGGAAGTCTCCAAGTCCAGTGGGCTGGCTGGTCATTTCCTTGACTCCAGGGCACCCCCTAGCGAGCTGCTGGAGATTTGCGAGCTCAGCCAGGAGAAGATGAGCTCCGTGTTTGAGGACAGTAACGTGTACATGCTGCACATGATGTACCAGGCCATGGGCGTCTGCTTGTACACTCAGGACTGGGAAGGAGCCCTGCGCTACGGACAGAAAATCATTAAGCCCTACAGGTGATTGCCGTGGCCCTTCTGCTCGTCTTAGCCTGGAATGGCACCTGGTGATTTGGAATGTGCACCTAGGCAGTTCTGTCTCCTCACTGTCCCGTGTTGGAAGGTGCCTAGACCAGCTTTCTCTTCTCTGCACCTGCGTCCGGAGGTCAGGATGCAGGGCACTGCTCCAGTGGGCCCTGCCTCTTCCCTCTGCCACCTAGAAGAGACACCTGGCTTGGCAGGTTGAGGTTGTGCAGGGGTTGCAGGGGCCAGAGCCATCCCAGGACCTGCCCAGGTGCCGTATCCACTGCCGTTAATTCAGACCGGTGCTAAAAAGCTGCCCGTTGGTTTCTTTTCCATCATTATTCACACTGTCCCCTTGTGATTTTCTAAACTGCAGCCCAGTCTGCAAATGAGGAAAGTCCAGGACCACCGGGTCGGATGGCTGTGGTTATTCCATATCCTGCCTAGGTCTGACTGAAACAAGCTGGGTTATAGTGTAGTCATGGTGACTGGCAGCCCCGGGGAAGTTTCCTGTTGAGAGGGTTGTTAACCCTGAAAGTGGGTTACAGGTGGAGGTCATGGCATGGCCCTCTGGCTCTGCCTAGGCACCTTGGGGTTGGGACGGCCTGTCGGATTGCTGGGGTGCTGGCCGAGCACATCTGCATTGTGTGCGGACAGGATCTCCTTCAGACCGCAGGGTCAGAATCCTGGCGTCAGACCTGAAACCCCAGTGTTCCAGAAGCACCCCAGGTGTTTCTCAGGGATTTGAGAAGCCCTCGTTTACACTCTAAGATTAGGGCCTGTTAAATTTATGTCTGGTTTGGATGTCCACTGCCAAGTTGGCCCTCTGCGTACCCCACACTGCCCTGATTGGCCAGAAGGGGGAGCCCAAGGGGAAGCGGCTCTTAAAATTTGCTCTTAGACACAGAATTTGCTGCCTCAGGGATCATCTCAAAGCCTATCCTTCTTCCCAGGATGGGTAAGAAAGTCCTGGGGTCTCCTGCACACCTTCCTCTGTGAGATCTAGAGGGAGGAAGGGAGGGAAGAAAGATGAGAATGGATGAGATAGATCCTCTCCCAGCAGCAACCCACTCTGCTGGACCTTCTTGTGCTAAGTGAGCCCCAGCTCTGGCCTTCTGGGGTGGGGGCTGGCACTGCTCCCAGGGCCTGGCCTCTGCCCAGAGGTACAACCAGAACGTGTCTCTTCTGGACGGATTTTGAAATAAACAC
This sequence comes from Anoura caudifer, assembly GCA_004027475.1. Classification (NCBI taxonomy): domain Eukaryota; kingdom Metazoa; phylum Chordata; class Mammalia; order Chiroptera; family Phyllostomidae; genus Anoura; species Anoura caudifer. The sequence goes on along the minus strand of PVKU01001002.1, from coordinate 204,461 downwards.
CTCATACACCCCCCCCCCCCCCCCCCCGGCACAATGCACACACACTAGCCCACGAGCCACCTCCTGGTCTCTGTCCCCAGGGAAAGGTCCCTTTCCCAGGCGAGCCCCATCCGTCTGTCAGCCGTCAGTTAAAACCAGACAGCCAGTACCTACTGTATGTGTATAAAGCTTGCCACTGAACAGTACAGAAAGAATGTCTAAGAGAAACAGGAGACGTTCTCCCAATTCCGGGGAGCTGTAGTGTTGCTAAACTAACTGGTATCATAGAGTGTGATAGAAAGCTGGGGTCTTGAGACATATTAGTGTGTGTATATTTTTAAGTAACTGTCTTTTTAAAATGAGGGGAGAGGCCCAATGTCCTCATAATAGGGAATTTACCCAAAAAGACAATTTCCCAGTGCTCTGCTTTGGGGGCACCTAAAACAAAGATCAGGAATTGGGATTGAATGCTGGCTTGTTAAATGCTTTTGAGTAGGATTTCCCCTGCCGTGTTTATGAAGCTTTTCAGAAATGCACTTCGTGCATAAAATGGGGTGCATCCATGGTGCTTAAACAGGATCGACCCATCCCACTCTCCACCCAGACCCACCAGGGTTCGGAGAAGCCTGGTTGCCATAGAGACTGGCTTCTCGCCCCGGCCTGTGGGCTGCTCCGCAGCCGTTGACCAGGTGGCCGCTGTCTTTTCTCTTTTCCCAGCAAGCATTATCCACTGTACTCCCTCAACGTGGCCTCCATGTGGCTGAAGCTGGGAAGATTGTACATGGGCCTGGAGAACAGAGCGGCCGGGGAGAAAGCCCTGCAGAAGGTATGTCTGTGATGCGGGGGACACAGGCTTCTCAGTGCCTGGGTGGCCTCCTTGCCATCATTTCTTCTTCCCACAGGAGGCTGAGTAGCAAGGGGTGGCAAAGGCCCTCTCTTTGATGCCCTCTGTCCATACAGGTGGGAGGGGGTGGGTTGGCAGGTGTGGGTGGTGTCATTGAGCCTTTGCCAAGTTGGCGTCCAGGCCCTCCTGTAAGGAGAGGGGTGTGCAGGTTGGGAGGGGCCAGCTGACTGCAGGCTCAGCCCACAGCCAGGGGACCCCACTGCCCGGCCTGCATGAAGCTGTGCTTGTGGACAGAGGCCAATGGGGGGGCTGGGAGCCCGTGGTGAGGCCATCTGCCATCTGTCTGCCCTTTAGGCTTACAGATTCATGATGCTCTGTTGTGGAGAAGTCAAGGCAATGAGACACGGAATGTTTCTAAAGTGAACTCAATCATCGGCATTGCTGTCCATTGAGTACCAATCACATGCCAGGACCCCTACGTGTGGTTTTTAATTCTTACAAAAATGGGATAGATTTTCCTGGTGAAGAAATTGAGATGCACAGAGGTTAAGTAATTGGCCTTGGGTACATAGTAGGCTCTTGATTGAAACTGGGATCTTTCTGAGTTGAAAGCTTTAGCTCCCCAACCCTGCTCGTGCTGTGACTAACTTGCAGGGGAAACCAGGACCCTGGGCAGGATCTGCCCCCTCCCCACCAGTGTTTGACAGCTGCCCATTGCTGCCTGTGGACCCAGGGCCGAGCCCTGACCCTCACCTTATAGCAGCTTGATTCTATCGACAGGCTCTCATTGTCCTTTAGGTAGAAATTAACAGTTGATAAGGAGTAATCTTTGGGACAATCTCTTTATTCCTGTAAGAGAATGTCTGTAAACATTGGGGCCACTGACTAGCCTGGATGCCTAATCCTCCAGATTCCACAAATCTTCCCTATTTAGGAAGGTAAGAGTGAGGTCTTGCAACCCACACGGAAGGGTCAGGGCCTCACCAGGCTAGAAGTATGAGTGAAGTATAACATTTTCCATTTTTAAACCAGTGAATTTGTCTTCCAAGATAACATAGTCATTGCCTTAGTGATTTGGGGGATGGGGGCGGAATTAACCAGTTAAATCACAATTGAAAGTGCTGGGAGGTAATGAAATATAAGATCAAAGAAGGGTAGAGAGCCCTGGCTGGTGTGGTTAAGCTTATTGGAGCGTTGTCCAGTATACCAAAAGGTTGGGGGTTCAATTCCCAGTCAGGGCACATACCTAGGTTGCAGATTTGATCCCCCATTGGGGCATGTGTGAGAGGCAGCTGATCGACATTTCTTCCTCACATGGATGTTTTCTCTCTCTCCCTCCATCCTCTCTCTAGAAAATCAGTAAGTGTATTAATAGAAAAGAAAAAGAAGTGTACAGTAGATCTGAGCAAGGAACGTGAGTCACAGCATGAGTGCACAGGGTGAAGGGAGGCATTTAACAGGCGATTCCTGAAAAACAGCCGAACAGGTGATTTCTGAGGACCCCCACTGTTCCATGGCCTGCCTCCTCTTGGCTTGAGATCTGGGAAGAGAATGGTGTAATCGAAAGGAACGCTGTCCTAGTCACGGCAATCAAAAATCCCCCCTTGGGGAAAACGGGAGTAAAACTTTCTGTTTTTCTGTCTGTGAGTAATATGGTTGAATGCAAAGGAGCAAAATAAATTCTTACGGATGACATTTGATATATACTTTCTATATGCCGGGCACTGTTCTAAACACTTTATGTGCATTAACAATTCTGAGAGGTTGGCATCATTCCTATTTTACAGATGAGGACACCAAGGCACAGAGTGGTGAAGTAAATTGCCCGAGGTCACACAGCTAGGACCTGATGGAGCTACTGGAAACGCGCTCCCTGTATACCCCCTCACTCTAAAGACCTCTTATCAAATATGTTCTCTCTGCAGCATCCTCAAGTGAATCCTGCACCTTGATTTTTTAGCTTTGGTTCTTTTAAGAGTATGTATTGAAAGGAGAGCATGCACTTTTTAAAAGGGAAAAATGGTTTAGTTGTATCTCATAGGTTAGTAACGTAACCTTCAAATCAAAACAGGTTTGATGTGAAGTTCACTGTGGACTTCCCTGTTCCAGCCTTACCTGTTTACTCCAGTACAGCCAAGTAATTCTGTCCCTAAAACAGTTTTTACTGAAATCTCTAGAATAGTGGGGCAAAAATATGGTGCAATCAATTTCTCTGTATCATCTCTTCAGCTCTTGCAGAATATTTCACTCAGTGGTACAAACTGGGTGACTCTTTGGTTCATAGATAATCCTATCCTTTTTTTCCTCTCTTTTGAAGCCAGACCCCGAGGAGGAGAGCACGGGCTCTGAAAGCCAGTTTGCATCCTGCAGCGTTGAAGCAGGGAAGTCCGCGGGGCATGTGCAGCAGCCCAGGCGGAGGTGCGCCGGCGCTGGCTCCCGGCTCCTCACCCTTGGTGTGTCTCGCTCTCTCCTAGGCCATGGCGATCATGGAAGTGGCCCACGGCAAAGATCACCCGTACGTCTCTGAGATCAAACAGGAAATCGAGCGCCGCTGAGCCAGTGCCAGCGTGGCGGTTTCGCATGGGTGTGCAGAAGCCCTCCGGGATTTGAGTATTTCAGATCCTGCGCATCACTCCGGCCTTTCTGCAAACTCATTCAGTGAGAACTCCATCTGCACTTAAGCCTTACACAGCTCACTTGGCGTTGGTTTTCATCTTTAACCGTAAGATCACATTCATTTTTGAATGCTTTTTTTCCCTAAGAGAGAATGGCATGGTTTCAAGTATTATACTTCGGACAGGGTGAGTGTGAAAAAATGTTACTATTTTTCCCTTCATGCCTATTATTATAATGTTCTGAACAAACTTGAATGATGAAAGAGAATAAAAAAGGTAATAGTGGTTGAAGTTTGTCTTTCCTTTTGTCTGCGGGGAGGACTTCGAAGAGGCGGTGGGAGCCCCTTCGTGAAGTGGAGGACACGTCACCTGTTCTGCATCAGTCAGTGAGCCCAGCCCCCCCCCACCCCCAACCCCCCGGAAGGGGGTCAGGTGGCCTCTTTAGGCTGAAGTTGCTTTTGGAATACAGTGCCTATGGAGGCAGAAAGAAGATGCGAGACGAGAAAAAAGCACACCCGTGAAAAGGGTAACGGGATGAAGAACTACAAATTGGCAGTTACTAAATAGTCACCCGGAGGCAAAGCTCCTCCCTTTACCGCTGCGTTATCCTTCCTTCCTCATGGCCACACACCCACACGCTTCTCCCACACAGTCCACAGCACACAGTTGGATGCCTTCTCTCGTCAAGTGCGATAAGACATTTATTGAGCACCTACTACGCAAAGCAGTCCCTAACGCTCCCAGTACAGCCTAGGGAATGTAGTTGATAACACTGCCATTGCTACGCATGGTGCCAGGTCGTCGATGTCTCCCCGCTGTGCTGTGCACTGAAACTCATACATAACATTGAACAGCAACTGCAATTGAAAAAAAATTAAAAACAAAATAGATTAAATTAAAAAGTGGGGGTGGGAATTTACATGTGGGGGAGAACAAGCACGTGCCCCCGGTGCCCACACACCCAGCAGGAGCATGTGTCCCTTTCAATTCTTCTGTCTATTGTCTGTTGCCTGGTCTCCCTTCAGCGCGTGTGGGTGCTTCACCCATGCCTCGCTTTCTTGGCCGTTTCCTCGTCCGTCTGAAAGCAGACTTTCCATCTCTCCTTCTGTTGATTGGCCTGTGCAGTCCTCTCCTTGTCTGGAAACCCTGCAGGCTAAGCTTGAGGAGAAAAAAAATGTCCTTACCAACTCCGTGTTGTTGAGCAAACACTGGTCTCTCCCCACGTGGTGGGGAGCAGGAATCCAGCTTCCCCACAGCCTGGAAGGGAGCGCCCTGGGGACTGTTTGTTAGCAACTGCCGCAGAGACACAAGGCCCAGGACCAGGCGTGCTCCAGGCACAGGGATGTTTCTCGTGATCTGAGGAGAGGAACTTCCCCATTAGGTAATAATCAAAGCCTGATGGAGTTCGTAGCCAAGCTCTTTTATGCGTGATACGCAAACAGCTTGAAGGGCCATAAATCTGCTATGTTATCTTTCCTTCCTCATCTCCACACACCTGTACTCGTCTCACACCCAGTTCACCGAGCACAGTTGGACCGGGCAGGTGGGGTGCCTTCTCCTGTCCAGTCAAGTGTGATAAGACCTTTACTGAACACCTACTATGTGAAACAGTCTGTATAGCTCCCTGAGGGCAGAGAGAGGAGCAAGGCAGGGTCCTGGCTCTGGGGAGCTTCGTGTGTTATAAAGCTAATTCACTCAGTAGCTAAGCCTCAAATAAGCTTAGCCCACCAACTGTCCGAATTTTATGAAAGTTATAAAAGTAAAGTTTTTTCAATAAATTTAGAACAATACAAACATATCAGAAAAAAGTGAGCCATTCCTTCCTCTTCGCTAGTCCCTCCCCCCAGAGAAAGCCATTGTAACTGTTTGCACATGTGATCCCAATTTTTCCATATCTAGATGAATAGATTTAGGAACACAAAGGCAGAATGGCACCAACACATTTTGTGACCATCTCTGACTTAAGAGCCTCTTTCCACGTCAGCCTTCACAGACTTGCTTCCTCCTTTTCAGAGGCCGAACGTCGCCCTGAAAGTCCATGCTGTAACGGACCCGGCTGTTCTCATTATGTGCACCTGTGGTTTTTCCAGTTTGCTCTTATTGTAAACAAAGCCTCGCTGGACAATCCTAGACCAGTAACTTTGCTGGCGTGCGGGAGCATTTGGGGGGATAGATTCCTAGAAGTGGAATTCCGGGATCAAATAGTGGACACATTTTTAATATGAATAAAAATTGGCCACATTTCCTTTTTAAAAAATGGTATCAGGAACTAGTAGGATATAATAATATCCATAGTATTTGTTATCCTCAAGCCTCCTAATACAGTACTATTAAAAAAGTTTTTGCCTGTCTGTGTGGAATATGCATTTATTAATGAGACTGGGTACTTTTTTCATATACCTAGGGATTGTGTTTCTTCTGAGTTGTTATCCATAGTCGTTTTCGCTATTTTGCAATTCATGCCTTTCATAATAATTTCTAAGAGCTCAATGTATTTTGGGATATTAGCTCTTTGTCCTGTATGGAAAATATGTTTGCCCTGGTTGTCCATTAACTTTAGTTTTCATGACACTTCCTGTCCCAAAGCAGATTGTTTTCATCTTAAAATGAAGAAAAGAAATAAAGCCATTTTTTTAATGGAAATCCTTGATCTATCTGGAGTTGTTTTATTTAAGAGAAATAGATCTTGTTGTATCTTAAAAAAAAACTTTAATTTTCACAATTGCTACCCCTCATACCAGCATCATTCATTAAATGATTTATTTCCCCCTGCTGGTCTGAAATGTCCCCATTCCCATTCCCATAAGACTTAGGTCTATTTCTGCACTATTTCCTTTCATTGATTTGCCAGGAAAATGCTCCTTTAATTATTGTTGCACTGCAAAACTTTTAGTATCCATGAGAGCTACTCTGCTCTGTTCTTTTTAATTCTTCTGACCATTCTCGATCCCATGGTTAACCCTCCAAAATACCTGAAGAGTCATTTGGCCAAGTCCTCTCGACCTCTCCTTACCCCCCACCCCCACCCCCAAAATACTGTTGTGATATCTGTGAGAATTGCCATGGACTCAGGGCTCCACAGAGAGCCAACCTCTTCATGGTAACGAGTCTTTCTATCCAAGAATGTGGTTTTTCAACTTGTCTACGTTTTGCCTCGAAAGGGCTTAGTCATGTTTACGCTGGTCCTCCACATTGGCCCTAAGTCATAGATTGGATGTTTCTATAGCTGCTATGAATGAGTTTCCTTCCAGTGTTCCTTAACTGGTTAAGTGTGATGAGTTCTCCCCATTTATTTTTATTAAAGAAAATAAAATGCAAAATCACGGAATAGACATGTTTGACCCTGTTTCTGTCATTTTACTGCATACTTACTTGCATTTTTTAAAAATGTTCATCTTTTGTTCCCTTACATTAGAAGTTTCTTCCCCAGCTTCATTTGGAGTTAAACACATCTGCTAAGCGTGGCTGTTAGTATTTTCTCTTTCAATTAAATAAAACCATTTTTTCTCTTTATCGACCAAAGAAAACAAAATGAGTCTATTTACTCAGTCCATCAAAGATAAAAACAAATTAGTATACATACCTCTACTCTCACCATAGGATTGGACTTCTCTCCATTTTCATTGGCATTTTATCTCATCATCTTCTTAAAATACTATGTGGCTTTCCTTTCAAGAACTGTAACTGTTCTGTTGTCACAGTCATCACATACACAGAATTATCTGTATGTGTAGTGAGACCCTCGCCACGCCACTTCCTGACACCAGGCGTATGGTGTTCTCACTTTCATGACGGGAACCACGCTGGGCCCTGCAATAGGTTAAGGACTCCTGGTCTGGTGACAGGGTTGGAAAGAGGCCACTTGCAGATGCAGTGCTACTCCCTGTCACTCGGCCAAGATACAGTGTCCACCATCCTTACCAGGGGCTCAGCGTGTATGTCACTAGCCATTGATGGGCTGCGAAAATCAAGGGGTGGGGCAGCCACGTCTAGTGTGATGGAGGAGTTGGGCTGTGGATAAAAGGTGAAAGACAAAAACTAAAATGTGGGTCTTCTCTAGCAGCTTGGTGCCTGGCTTTTTCCAGGTCAACGGTGTGGGATCTGAGTAGCTGATAGTTGGGGGAAGGGACTTGGTGCTTCATGAGGGTCTTCACCGCACCTGTGAGAAGGACCCGTTTCTGTGGAGCGTTCTCTCCATCTGCCTGGCATGCACCCCATTCAGATACTGTTCTAACAATGGCAACTTTGCAATGTCCAACTAATTATTTAGTATGATCAAGTTAGACAGGAATAAAAAGTGGGTAGAGATAAATGGGCTTTAAAAAAAACAGGCATTTGTGCCTATGAAAATAATCCTAAAAGAGATTCAATGCAATACTTTCAACCTATGCAAACATACATAGTACAGAAGACAGAAAATTCAACTGTTTTTATTTTATTTTTCTGGGAAAAAAAAAGGTTTATTGCATATGTTAAATCAATAGATATCTTTTATAAAAAAAGGTTAGAATAGAGATCTCACCTTTGTAAAGGCACATATGAAACATTTCACAGCCATGTCGGGGCAGTGAGAACAAACAATACGCAACTTTGTAACAGTATCTAAATAAGACGTTATAAAAACAGAAAGGAAACAGTGCAAAAAATACTGTCAAAAGTCAGTTTTATACACCTCATAACTGTGTATAAAACTGCCAAGCATAAGCTTATTAACTGATATAAAAAAGCATATAGAATAGCATGCATAGTTTTATTTAAGGCTTTTAATATTATTAAATTTAGAGGGAGCCTATAACAAAGTAGAGTTGGCGTGAATATCGGTAAACTCTTCCCAACTTAGGGAATGTCTTACAAACTCCTCGCTCCCTCTCTCCCCTTACAAGTTGGTAGTAAAGAGAGTAGACTTCCGTTTGCAAGGTAGCAACTCAGGAGCCCAAGCCCCAACCTGGAATGCATTTCTCACCGCAACAACCTAGCAGGTGGTTAAATTTCCAGGTCAGCCCACAGCAATAGCCAACTGGCTGTGGCTAACACAACCTGAGATTTCAGCTCTGCTGGGAGTCAGGAGGTTTCTGTGGGCTAATCCAAGAACTTTGAGAACAAACTGGTTTCTAAGTTGGGAGCTTGTCTATGTATTGTTTAGAAACGAAAGCTAATAATGTCAGTTGTTTTGAATGATACCACAATTTGCAACATTTTATAAAACACAGACTAAGGAAAGCATCAAAATACTGAATTAAGTAGCATAACAGTTGTCCAGTGAAACGAACTAGATACACCTGTTATTTGATGTAACACAGGTTACATGTAAGGTTACATATTTAATAGTCATCTGCATATGTAAAACTTCTTTTCCCCATTTCTGACTCCTCAAACAAGTTAGCTGACCGTTAAAGGAACAAAGAACATACCCAGGGAATCATCTCTGATGAAGAGGAACCTTAGCTATGCAAGGATAAGGTTAACAGACGTTTAAGATTCCAAAGAGTGGCAAGAAAGCTCCGAGAAAGGGAACTGCGGTAACATTTTACAATGTTCAAGTTGAAAACAAAATGGCTCTGAATTACAGCTTTCAGCCCCTGGCTGATGGTTATTTATGAGCTAACACTGCAGTGGAGGGGGGTGGGAGGCCCCTGAGAAACGCCTAGAACTCTGGGCACCCCTGCTGAGCCCCACTGATGCTAAACTGGAAGCAGGATTCCTGAGATTTTAGCACCGCAGTTCCACCGCAGGGCACTTAAAAAGCCCAGATCCAATCCTTTGGGCTTTCTCCCTGAAACCTTCTGTGAGAAAGCATCTATCTGCCTTTCCCAGGAGCGGGAGATGGGGAAGGAGGAACAGGGCAAGCTACGTACGGAGTGGATAAACAGCTCACCCTGCCCCTCCCCCCGCCAGATGACAGAACTGACTATAACATGAATTGTCGAAGTTCTGGGGGGCCCAGAGCTTTTCCCCTTTCACCAGGTTGGCCATGATGAGGGGAACTGGTTCGGGAGGAAGCCAGGAACAAATTGACCTGGCTGCAGACACCACTCTGCCAAGTGCGGCCGCTGGGAATACGTGTGCGTTCACCGTGGAATAAGCAGCAGGTGCTGCTGCCATCGGTCATCGTTGGAAGAAGGGTGGCCCATCCAGCCCATCCTTGCTTCCCTCTCCCTGGTACTGAGTGAGGGGCTGTCACCGAGGGGAAGAGTGACTGGGTCGGGGCAGCTTCTTGGCTCTTTCTGTTCTGCTTATTTCCATTTGCCAGACCTTACTCCTCAAAACTAAATAGCTTTTAAATATTAAAACCATATTCCCTGATTACATAGTTTGGAGAGGTTCAAGAGTTTAATACAGATTACTACCCTGGTCACAGATTAAACTATTGTGTAGGGGTTTCCCTGACAAGGTAGGGAAAGAAAACAAGGTGGGCGGATGAGAGCGGGTCCTCACGCAAGTGGAGAACAAGGAGAGGTCAGCACAGCCCCTGGCGAGTGAGGTGTCTCAGGATGAAGAGGGGGATCTCACAGAACAGTCCCACCAAGCCCCCTAGCGAGACGCAACAACTGCAGTTGCTGTCCTGGCCTCCTCCCTGTTTTGGGGCCGATTATAAACCTGACTTGCCATAAGGGGAAAATGCTCTGCAGGCCTCTGGGACAGCAGGAAAGAAGAATCAAGGTGCAGAGGAGCTGTGATTCCAACCGGGAGCCACGGGGATGGATGAGCAGAACCTGCTGCTGAAAAAGGAAGGGCCGCCAGCAAGCGACAGGAGACAGCACTTGCGAGCAGCAAGCCCAGGCGGCCACCAGAAGCCATGGCATCATCAAGCTCTGCAGTGAGAACATGGGTGAAAACCGGGAGCAAGAGTGAAACAGGCCCCCACATGGCAGTGCGGTCTCTCCAGGGGTGCCACTGCCTGGCTTCTGGCCTCACAGCGAGGGAGGTAGGAGCACGAGAGACATTCTAGGGTCCAGAAAATTATTTGTGGATCCATAAATGTTTTCATAGCAACTTCAGGGTTGATCTAAAACCCTCCCTCCTTCTCTCCCCATTCATAGGTCCTCCCCGGACAAGCTTGCGGAACTTTCTGGAAAGAATAACCCTGATGGCCCAAAGTGTGGCAGAAGAAACAGAGATTTTCAATGTCGATACTTGTCATACTCAGGCTGCACATCAACTCCAGCCCTCCTGTCTTATAAAGAAATGTCCTTGGATTTACTGTTCAGATCCGAGGGCTGGCCAAAGCTTTGAACAGCAGGAACTGATGCACATCCTCCCCTTGACGGCATCAAACCACAGAAAACCATCCGGTCCTATGAAACCAACTGACACCAGACACTCAATGCCAAGTTCATGCACATTTTAGCAGAGAACCTTTTAGTTTGACCTTGAGGAACAGATGCAGATGTATCAAGCTAGAAAAGATAAGCAAAGTAGTCTTATCTGGATAAAAATGCTCACCCACCCAAGTGTATGGGCTGGCTGAATTTCACTGGATAAACCTCACATTTCTCCCAGGCATGTTGCTGCTACTTGCACCAGATGCATCACTGAGGTCTTTTGCCCCCGAAAGTCTTAGAATCTGAGGCAAAGACCAGAACCACCCTGCTTTATCGCCCAGAGTTCAAGGGAAGTGTTAAACACAACTCAGCATCTCACAGATTTCCACCCTATGGGGCCACCTGGTTTGTCACCTACAAAGCTGTGGGCCACTGGGAAACATATGCAGTGTCCACGGAAAACCCAAATTTCTGCATTTGGAAGAGTAGTGCTAGGTGGGTTGTTATTTTGCTCACAAAAAGAAATCACTGTGTAAGAGCATGAGACGTGTCTGGTAAAAACCAGAGGCAACGACTTGACACAGCAGCAGAAGAATCTTTGGTAAGACGAGAGAAAGCTGAATTCCCACAAAAGGCCACTTAACAGCCCACCAGGGGTTACTTGGTGTTTCTGGGAATTTCTGACACCAGGAGCCCAACTATTCCTGACACGGAGGTGGAATGAAGGGCAGAGGACCACTAACCTGGGTCTGGCCCAGTCCCATCCTTGCATCTAAGCTCCTTGGCATACGCCTGAGAAGGCCGCTGCGCCTGCACCTGCCCCCCAACCCCAAGTGACTGACGTATCTCCCACAAAAGAAAGTAGTTATGCCCACTTTCCCCATGAAACGCACACTGGGAGTTGGAGAGAGATTAGAAAGCACCTTCTGCTCTCTGATAGGACACCTTTGGGGTCCCCACATCACATTTCCCTAACCACCAGGCTGAGGTCAGCTAACACAGACGGCACATCCAGAAAGGGCAGCAGCTGGACACCCCACAGTGCTGTGCCTGGTGGCCAACCCCACCTAGCAGACTCAACAAGGTACTAACGCCTCTTCAGAGTGACCTCCGGGCCTGCGAACAGCCCTCCCCCCATGAGGCAGGCATCACTGCAGCCAGCCAGCCAGCCAGCCAGCCAGCCCGCCAGCGCGGGCTTCCGCATCCTTCCACTCTTGTCTGCAGAAACTACGTGCCATGGTGTGCTGGGGTCTACGCTACGTTGGGGGAAGAAACACACTCTATGTATTAGGTCGCTCTACGTGGATTTTCTGTTATTGTAGGTAAAATACACTCCAATTCTCACAAGTTTCATATGGGTCAACTCTGTTAAGCTGGGAAAGATAAGAAAAGCAGGCAGTGGGATGAAAATGCTTCCCAGCTGTACCCACTGGAGTTGATAACTGAACTGCAAAAGCTGAGAGCAGACAGGCTAAAGGTTCAGGGGGTGCCGGGCAGGCCAGTGGTTGAGGCCCACGGCACAGCCCACAGAGCTGCTCGGTCCAGGCTGATGGAGGAAGGGGCCAAGATGGCCAAGGGACAGACACCCAGGCAGACAACAGCATTGACTACAGTTAAAAAAAATTCGTTAGTCCTCTCCACCTTAGGACCACAAAGGTTCTAGAAGTGAAGTCCTCTGTATTCAGGCTCCCGAAAGTCTACCACTCCAAGTCTTCCATGCAGAGGGGTGTTCACTTACCCTGATCTGCCTGTTCCCCTGCAACTGATGACAGGAGTTCATTCCTCTTTGCCCTCCCGTAAGAAATCCACGTTTGACGCCCCCTCTAGCGCAGCCAGATCGCCCTCTACCTCCCGTGCAGGGAGAGAGGTGCATGTCAATGGAAACGCTACCAGACACTCTTACTGAGAGGTGGTGCCTCCTTAGAGCCCAATGAAACCGCCAAGCTCGCAGGCTCAGCTCCGGGATAAAGACGTCACACCCTGCCCCGCGCTCCAGTGACCAGACTCAACAAGGCTGAACATGGGGTCGATGCACCCAAATGAGAGGGGATAAAAGAAAGAAAATGTTTCAACCGGAAGGCTTGGACACCAAAAGCCTGAAAATGTTTGAAGTCTTTGTTGTGGAGTTGGGTATATCCCTCTCCCTCCATTTTTAATTCTCTCCTTTCAAACTCAAACTACAGCAACAGAGTCCAACAGCTCCAGCTTCAGACTTGGTCCATCATCAGAAACTCATTCCAAAAGCACTAACTAGATAACTAATTTAATACACTTTGCTTCAAGGTTTATTCCTTGGCTGGCTTCCCAGATATAAAGCATCTCTGGGCAATTATTATGCAGATGCCACTGAACGAACTTTAAATGGCATTTGCTCACTGAACAGGAGAGAGGCTGGCATGCACTGGAGATGGGAAAAGGAATGCAAAATATGCTGAAGGACCCAAAGCATTTGTTTTTCAAAAGGAAAGATGTGGAATAACTTCTGAGTGGTTTTTTTCCCCTTTTGGGTTTCAATATAAACTTTGGCTGGGAAGTTGGACATTAAACCCGGTTCTTTCCTGCATATCGTGCATTGCAGAGTACTCCTGCCGCACAAGGTGGTAACTCCGGGTGGGATGCAGGGGGAACCACGCGTGATGAGCTCAGAGACAGCAGGTCTACACGTCATCCTGGGGAGACGCATCCACAGTGCCCACGCTGGGGCCTCCAAGAGGAAGGCGGGATGCTGGTACCACTCATCAGACACCGAAGCAGGGAACTGCGGACCACCTGTTCAGCCACCCCTCGCAGCCAACTATCCCGAGGATGGAAGTCTCCGAGGAGAGGAAACAAATACCTCTTTGCTTGTTGACCCAAGTTCTGAGCGTCTCAGAGGGTGGGCTGTGAGCTCTGTTCCACTGAAAGTACATGTCACGCTAAAGGTTTTCTTTTTCAGAATATGCACCAAAATGCCCAAATCTACAGAGCTCAGCTGGAGTTATTATACTCCTTGACTGATTCTTTAGGCCTTGGAGTATAAGACAGATGCTTATACTCTGCCCGCTGTCACCAGATACTCTGAGTCTAAACAAGAGAAAGATCACTGTACCATCCAGCCAGATGTGGCACAGAATTGATTCATAGGCCAAAGCCGTTCATGGGCAACGGTGTCCACACCCATCTGTTGGTCTGTGGTGACCGGAAGTCACACAGCACACTCTTCTCTTCTTTCTGGTTGATTTGATGCCATTCTTTCTTTGTATGTTTGTATTTTCAGCTCAGAAGACGACAAAAAGAAAAAGGAAACCAGGCAACAGTGGAAGAAGGCCTGGTGCAACACTACAAGGATCAACTCTAACAACAAAACCACAATTTAAAAGTTGAGTTCAAGAAAAACTAGAGAAGAGGGGACAATCCCCCAAAATTCAGCAAGATGGAAAATGCGAAGAATATCTGTGTCCTAACCGAAGACATTCTGAAGGACAGCGACCGATGAAGGCCCAGGAAGGGGCAAAGTGAGAACCGAGCGTCACTGAAGGCGACATTAACAGCACAGATGACCAGAGTGGGCTGTATGGAGAAAAGGAGACCCCCACAGGACTTGGTGTGAGACGAACGCCACCATCTTTCATCACTCGGACTAAGGTTTCGACTCCAGGGCCTGAGCGGGCTTAGTTCTGCTCTCACAGACCAAGGCCTGGAGATGGTACCAGCGCAGTGGGGGCCCCCTCGGGGTGGCTGCTAGCCAGGGCCCCTGCTGAGTGTTAAGCAGCCCCTGTAAATCACCTTCCTCAACTGTTTCCTTTATCACCCATTCCCTGACTTGGTGACTGATGGACAGACAGAACACCCCCAGCGCCTTGACCTTCACGCCTCTGCCCAACACACGCATCATAAACCAATACAATATCCAGGGCCTTCCTGTCTCCCCTCTCTTCCCACTCTGGTCCATCATCTTCTCTCAGTCAGGCAAGAGGCCCAGCTGCACAGATGGCCTGGCCCAGGGCCTCAAAGGCCACCTGCCTGGTGCCCACCGAGCAAATGAGGAGAAGCTGCAAATATGGAGGGTGCAGCCCCTGGCAAGGAAACACGGGCTCCAGAGCCCTGATTACGGGGTGGTCGGCAGACAAACAGAGCTCTGCGCTGGGCCCGGGCAATGGCACTGCTGCACCGTAAGGGCAGGATTTCCTCGAGCTGCTGCACCTTTCACTCAAGGTTGGAGGTGGGGGCTGGGAAAAGCCTACCGAGGGCGAGGACAGAAAGGAAGAAGTGGGGAATCTGTCCATCAAGGCTCATCAGCCCCAAATACAAGGAAATAGTATTGTTTTTCCTTCAGAAAAGGGTCTTGGCCCTGATCTTTATATTTTAGGAAGAATTCATTTTCTTGCCATCTTTGATTCGGACAGGAGAAGTTAAGCTGCTGAAGTTAAGCTGAATTGCAGGGCGGGTTACCCGTCTGGCTGCAATTTCACCAGAGATGTGTTCCCTTGTGCCTTTGTCCCCCAAACGGTCCACCAGGCCACCTTCCCCACCAATGTGTTACAATGCAGATCAGTCAAACTGTGGTTCAAATGAAAAGTACTGCGTTACAATGATTCACAAAAGTTATTCCAAAGGAGAAAAAAAAATAAATTATCTCATATAAAATAATACATGGTGTTTATGAATAATCTTGGCTCCTGTCCTCAGGGAGCCTGTGTCCTGTCGGCCCCAGCCATCGGTGCCCTGCAGGGGGCGGAGATGCTGTCTGGAGGTGCCTCCCCAGCTGCAAGATGGCGCTGTGTCCCTCTTCTGGGAGCTGGGTCCGGGGCTTAAATGAGTCTGGAGTTTTGGAGGAACTGAATGAGGACTTGGTAGACAAACTTGTACTGAGCGATGGTCTGGATCATAAACATCCTCTGCTCCCTGAGGAGCCTCAGCATCATGGGTACTTCCACCTTCTGCAAGAAAAGAGAAGAAGCACAAGGTCCTGAGACGGGAAGCTTCCCGTGGGTGGTTCCTCATCCCTTCGTCCAAGAAGCGTCTGCTCAGTGTCCACGCACAGGGACAGGAGACGGCAAAGGACTCCGCCCCCTCTGAGTGTCCCCAGTCGAACACTTTATACCAGCAGCTGGAGAACCTGAGTGGCATGTACCCTGGATGTCCTATTTTACATACAGGCCAGCATCTGAGGGGAATCATAGAGGCTGGAATTAAACCCGACTGGTCCTCTCAACTCTCTCATGGCCCAGTAACAGGATCTGTGACGTCCCTTGGCCTCAGTTTCTTCACCTGTGAATAAGGACAATGGTGCTTTCCTCCAATGGCAGTGTGGCCCTGCCCAACTCAGTGACATTTCCTGAGCGATGACATGGGGCATAAATAGTACCCACCTCCCAGGGTCACATAAAGAAGTGCATGTGAAGCTCTTAGCACAGTGCCTGGCACACAGTGAGTTCTTACTAAAAAGCACTCATTATTTTATTAATGTTAATGGAACGGGAACAAGCACCTGCGGCCCCTCCGCTCTACCACGCTGTGGTTGTGGGGTGTGGACGCTTCCCTTCATCTACCTGTGCCTCGGTTTCTCTGTGGTGTACAAAGGAACTGATAAGACCCTTCTCACGGAGTTAACCGTGGAAGCTCCCCAAGCTATACAGCTCTTACAATAGTCCTGGCCCATGGGAAACACTAAATACAGGTTAGCTGTTGTTAATGTAATATTTCATTTTTGTCATTGTCATCACTACTACCTCCCCCACCCTGACCACCTCCCTGCCCCCACCACCTCCCCTCCTATCTCCATCGTCACCACCACCTCTACCACCACGAGCCTGCAAGACTCAGCCCCAAGGACAGATGAGATTTTCTGATGAGGTCTGGAGACAAGACAAAGAAGGTTCTTCTGGCCCTTGAGGGAAGAGTCCCAGCTGCCTTGAAGACTCACTCCCACGGGCTCTGATGTCCACTGTCCCTAACCCAAGGAATCCGGAGGCGGGGGATGTTTGCTCAATCTTGCTGAGAGGGCGTTTTCTCCTCCCTGCTCTATGAAGGAGGGACAACTGATTCAGAAAAGCAGCCAGATCGAAACATTTTGCTGTTTGGCTAGTGAGAACCTGGTCCTTTGTAATTAGACAATCTGGGACACATAGCTAAATCCAGGGAGCCAAGAGAGAGGACCATAAACCATAAACTCGTGCTTTCTGAGGAAAATGTATGGGCATGAAAATGGTACAGGTAACAGTCAGCGACCATCAGCAATGGGCCACACCATGGAAACTGCACGGACAACGGGATAAAACGTGGAGTGGGTTAATGCAGAGGCCACGGAACGAAGGCAGGGAAGTTCGATAATTTGTCAAATCTTTGCTGAAAAAACACATGAACACACTAAACACATTCCGCTCCTCTCCCAAAATAAGGGTTCGAAGCTTCCTCGCCAGGCCTGGAGCAGGGCGGACAGAACTTTTCTCTCCCTCACCATCTACCAACAGCCGTTATGGGAAACGGGCCTGACAAGGCTGGCTATATTTGTGCTGGGGAAGGGAAGTGAAAAATATGAGTCATCTAGCTATCTTTGAATATCAATGGGAACAGAAGTCCTTTTTGGACTGACCACGTTGCCACAAAGAATGTTCTGGCGTGCAACCGGGCATTGAGGAAATCCGCTATGTTTGGACACACCAGGGAGATGGGGCTGCCCGAGCCCTGGTCAAGTCCGCACAAGGCTCCAGGGGCCGGACCCCTCACGCCATGCTGGGCTGGCTCTGACGTGGGCTGTTTATGTTCTACTGGGCCAGTGACACCTGGGATCAGTGAGCCTTCACGTCATCACATCACAGAGGCCTGGCCTTTGATGGGTCTCCAAAGAGCTCAAAAGAACGATCCTTCAGGTCAGACAAGAGAGAGAACAGCTTTTCAAGTTGAAAACGAGGGAGGGAGGGGGAGAGGAGGCATGCACAGGGAATGGAGAAAAGGAGAATCTGATGAGGAAAGTGATACGGGGGGAGGCAGTGACACATGAGAGGGGAGGGGATGACAAGGCCCTTCTTCCTCCCCTGGAGCCCACGGTACCCCCAGGGGAGCCCACGGTATGCCTGAGCTGTATGTCCCCCGTTCCACTTCAACTCATCCCATCTTCCAGCATGGCGTGCCTCTGGGGCTGAGCGGCAAGCTATTCACTCTGCTGGAGACTTACGCAGACTTCTAACCGTGACGGGGAAGCAAACAGGGGAGAACTCTTGTGGGAGACAGAAGGGTGAAAACTCATAGGAGATGATGGAATCTCCTGTATGTCGTCTCGACTGTTTGTTTTCTTTCCACTACAGACCACGTTACACCCAACTCCTGTCCTATGTTTCGGCTGAACAAATGTGCATCTGTACAGACTGAAAGTTCCCAAAATTAACGCTTTATAAGCAGGGAGTTTAAAAATCCTTTGAACACGTCTAAACGTAGCATTTATTGTTTTCCTGGAAACTACAATATAACAAATTTCGTGGGGTGATGATCAATCCAATTTCTGAACCGCTGATGCCATTGAGTAAGTGCACATATTATCACATAAATCCCTTCACAGAATATGTGTTGTAATGCTCCCTAAAAACTACCGAACCACTTCAAAAGTGACCCTGGATTATCAAGCTGCGTAATTTAGAAACGGAACAAGAACCAAAGGACACCCGGGTTTGGAGGTAGAGTGGAGACTGGCAGTAACTGGGGGCCCGGGGTGGAGGATCTCATCTCTCACTGAGGCACCGCTCCTTCAAAGCCATGTGGCACTGGACAAGTCCCTAGGCAGTTTCTGGGCCTCAGTTTCCCCACCTGCAGAGCAGGGGGATGGACATGTGCCCAGTTCCTCCACCTGGCTGCCGTGAGGATCCCAACTAAGAAAAACAAGGGCACCCCAAGGCAGATGTTCTTTAGCCTTGACTTCTGCATGTTTCATCCTGATGAACTCCGAAGCCCCTCAGAGTACCTCCCTGACCTACAGCAAGAAGGGGGATCCACGCGCTGTGCAGCCAGTCCAGCCACAGCCCCTTCTTCGGGGAGAGGAGCTGGGCGTGACCTCGGCAAAGGCGCACAGACGGTCGACGCCACTCTGTGCGTCCACGCCGCCGCCAGCCTAGACAAGAGCCGACAACAACCCCCTTTCAAGAAACCCCCTCTGAAGAATGAAAGCCAGTTTTGCACTCCACACATTTCACATAGGATCCAGGCCAAAACACATCTCAGACATGCCAGATGCATCTAAACTACATGTGACCAAATAACCTGCCAGGGAAAATTACCCACAATAAAACCAGACTGTCTACAAAACACGGCCGACTTCTGGAAGGAGATGTTGACTAAGATCAGACTTTCTAAACGGCTCCTATCTCACACTCTGATCTCCTCTTCTGTACGTTGTGGATGTCTGCACAGCGCAGTAAGAGACAACAGATAAGGAGGCAGTGAGTGTCACAGTCCCAGCAGGAACCCCGGGTCTGGAAGGCCCTTGTCAGCACAGAGGAAACCAAACCCTGGAAAATAAAGGCACGGGCGAAGGGGTGGCCGTGGGTAGGTGTGTCCCCGAGGTGGAGTGTTCGGGAAGCCCAGAGTGACTCACTTCATTATGCTCCAGGCAGTAGATCATCAGCTCAGAGAGGATGACCACGCCGGTCCTTCCCACCCCAGCGCTGCAGTGGACGATGATGGGGGGGTGCTGGTTCTTGGAGCCTTCCAGCATGCTGTTGGTGTGCCGGCGGACCGACTGGATCTCCTCCAAGTAGGCTGCAAGACAGAATGCAAATCTGGTCACCAAAGTCCTGCGTGGCTTTGCATACAAGTGAGGGGAAAAAACAAAAACCGATGAATCTTTTTTTTTAAGTGACAATAATTTACAGTTCTTACAAGACACTAATTATTTGGCTGGTACTCACTGTACAAGTCCTGGAGCCAGAAAGGACCAGCTGGGAGTCAATTAGTCCATGGGAGAATTTGTTCTTTAAATTAAATAGTTCTTTTTTAAAAATTAAATTCTGTTTTCCCCTCTGCAAATCCCAAAGTCCCCCAAGCAGATGATTCTCGACATTACTTACAGCAATTCCTACTATCGACAGACTGGGATCAGAACAGCAGCTCGGGCCCCTCGAATTGCCCGCCTGTCGGAGCCAATTTCTGCTGGAAGAGCATCCATCTGCCCCTCTCCCTTCTCCTCACTGAATGAGTGAATGTCAACCGAGGCTTGACTTCATTTTTGGATTTTAAAATAGGACTTGATGGGGCCTGCTTCTCAGCTTGGATTCCAAAGGTTCAATGAGCAACTCACGAGCAGCCACCCACAGCCCCACTTCTGGAGGTGACAGGTTGGGACTGGTGGTCTTGCCATTTCCCCGTCCCTTCCAATGGCTGCGGAGCTCAGCAGGCTGTGCAGGGCTCTGTTCGTTACTCCCAAGGGGCACAAGTGAAAAGTTACGGCAACACTGGCCTTCATGATCGTCCAAAATAAATAAATAAACAAACAAATAAGGGTAGAAATGTAGTTCTCAGACAGTCCGAAAACTGGAAAAAGTCCATCAGTAACTGAGAGTTTGCAGTAGCTGGCTCGGGGGATTTGGAGGTTCTCGGCCCCCAGGAAAACCCCATCCTAGCGCAGCCGCGTGCAGGAGGCGAGGGGAGACGCTCACAAGGGTGAGGGAGAGAGGTGCACGCAAACCTGTCTCGTCCACTGGAAAGCATCTGTTTACCAACAGTGAATAAAAACTCCCGTTTTCCTTTATAAGCTGATCTAATGGCAGAGTAATCTGAGGTAATTTACCAAAACAAACAACGCGGTGGCTACCAGCACCACCGGCAGTGAAGTAGAATGAGACAGGACCAAACACGGGGAGGACATCCTGGGCTGACCCGGTGGAGGAGTGACCCCTGGGCGCTGACAGGGGCTGCATGCTGTGCATGGAAGGAAGCCTCCAACCCATTTTCTGCGGCGGGTAGAAGACAGTGGGTGATGCTCTCTGACAAAAGGCAATGCTGCCAAAAAGACACAAAGGTTTTCCTATGCTGCATTTAAAAAGTCAAAGAAATACTGATCAGTGAGGCAGATGCCCCATCAAATGCGGCTTCAGAAGGCAGGGAGGAGTTGGGTTTAAATGGGCACTTGCTCCAGCCACCGCATTAACGAAGCTGTCATTCAGTGAGGACCTCTGGGGGCTGGAAACGGTTTGGCCTGCGTGCAGACCGGCAATCTGAGCTAAAGCCTGCAGGCCCAGCATCTCTAGGACCCCACTCAACACACCTGTCCTGAGTTTCTCAGGAATGAAAATTAGCAAACTTATGTTATTTAAAAATATTTTCTCAGTAATTCAGATGGGCTTTCCTTCCACTGGGCCTGACTTAAATGATTTGGCTTTCATTCTAACCACCTTATCGGCTCAATCTTCTACCAGCGCTGTCAGTCAGGCATCAATCTGATCTACTTTTGCTGTTTCCACATTCTGCATCTTGGAGAAAATTCTAATCAATCAACCAGTAAAAGCTCACCAGAAGGGAATAAAAAGAATGCTTTTGCGGGAAAAGAGAGTTCTGCAGCAGTCACTGCCCCGCTCACTAGTATCTGAGCTACGGGCAATGGTTCCACCTCAGGCAAATCACGAAGCCTAGATCACGCGCTGGATGCTTCAGATCCTCCACTTCCTGTGGTACCATCATTACTTGAATGGGAAATTAAACACCTCTACCAACAAAATAAGTCTGCATCGAAACCTTTCCGGTGGAGTTTGCGAATGGTACTTAAAACCCTGTCTCCTCTGTCTTCCCCACCTCCCTCCCCGGCCTCCCACTCTGACGGAATATCGGAGCAAACTCGTGGTGTTGGCCTTATCCAATGTCCAGGTGGCGGCCCCCCGCACCGGCCACAGGTATCCCACCAGCTGGGGAGGCAACCACACAGCAGGTATAACAATAAGCCTGCAGAGAGCCCTAGGGTCTCCTTCATAGAGGGGTCAGGAAGGAATGGGCTCTCCCCTCAAGGGCAGGACATGTAGGCAAGCAAGGAAGGGGAAGCTCTGCAGCTGTCATCAAAAAGCAGGTGCCCTGTGAAGGCCAGTCTGAGATCCAAGAGGTCACCATGTCGATTGCCAGGAGGGACACATGCCTGTGTTGGGGGACAGGTTCCCAGCTGGGGGCATGTGAGAGGCAACCACACATTGATGTTTCTCTAGCACATCGATGTTTCTCTCCCTCTTTCTCCCTCCTTTACCCTCTCTCTAAAAAATAAATGAAACCTTAAAAAAAAAAAACCCACAACGCAGATGACAGTATTGCTGTCACTCCTGGACTGTAACCGCTAGCCTGCCTTTCTCACAAGACCTCGAGCATCTTTAACACAAAGATCACTGCATCTCTGCACCCGAAGAGCCCAGGCCATGCTGGCCACGTGGTGGGCACACACCCAGCTCTGGCCTTTCAAAGAGAGTACTGCATGTAATCTGGGTGTGAATGCACTTCTAAGGTAAGCATATCCCGAAAAAGCATGTAAATGAATGACTCCAAAAATGACAGTTTCAAGCCTACAATGGTTCCTAGTATCTTAATCACAGGTCCTGACCGAAATTTACTGCTATGGGGAACTACAGGGCTTGTGAGAGCAAAAAAATAAATGTCTTAATTTTATTGTTCTGTGGGGTTTTTTTTTATTGTGGTAAAATATACATAACATAAAATTTATCATGTTAATCATTTCTATGCATACAATTCAGAGGCATTAAGCATATTTACAACCTTGTCCAAACATCACCACTATCCATTCTATAGAGAACTTTCTTATTGTTCCAAACCAACTGTGTACCAGTCAAATAATAATAAGTCCTATTCCCTACCCCTTAACCCAAGTAACTTCTATTATACCTTCTACTTCTATGAAGCTATGCATTCTGGGTACCTCATATAGGTGGAGTCATACAGTATTTGTCATTTTGTGTCTGGTTTATTTTACTTAGCACAATGTTTTCAAGGTTCAGACATGTAGCGTGCATCAGAATAATTATTAGAGTAGCTAAAGTTGTAAATCAAGGTAGAATCATTAGTTTGCCACAGTTTTAGCTTATTTGCATAACAGTAAAGACAATATGGTAAGTGATCTGACTTGTCTTCTCTGTTCTGCATATACTAGATGAAGCGTCACGTAAGTCAGTGTCACAATACTTTCGCCCATTAAGGGAAAGCATCCTCTTTCCATTTCACCTCCAACAGATGCGACCACTGATTCAGTTGGTAAAACCACGACTGGGAAGGGAAAACTTACACAAAAATCCTTGGACATCCTCTGGGCAGCCGTGATCTGGCCAGTCAGTGTATTGCAAATGCCACACCGTCCTTTCCTGCCCGGACAAAAGGTGCTTGACCTTTAAGCCTGTGGTTGCATAGCAACCAGAATCGGTTCGGAACTTGGTGGTGACCTTGAACTTGCCATAGGTGGCTGAGCTGTGCTTGGAACCCAGTTTGGGCCAGTATCGGTGGCTCTTGGTTCGTCCGCCCTCCTGGATCACACACAAAAGCAAAATTGGAAATAAGCCAGGGGAAGGAAGCTCCCATCCTCTTAATCTTAAAATCTGAAGACAGAGAAAAATATAAATAGCTTCTAAATCACTAACTCAGTAGCACTGTCTGGTGTCTATCAGAGATTAGGTCCTATAAATCTTAGCTAAGATCCATAATAAGATGTACACTGGTAGTTACATTGATGGAAAATGTAAGAGATTCACAACTGAGCTGCGGTTGAATGTTACAGAGACACGAGCCAATGCAAAGTCTAGAGGTGGAAACCAGCTTGAGGTGTCGAAGAAATGGAGGGGATTGCAATGTAGCTGCAGTTTGGTGAGTGTGGGGGAGAGGAGGTCGAGAGGAGGCCAGAAAGGCGTCCTGGTCCATGGTAGGGGGTTTGGATGTCACGCCACAGACAGTGGGAAGCCATCCAAAGGTGATGGAGCGACCGCAAGCAGTGGAGTAATAGACTCTAGCAGTCATTCTAAGTCACCGTCCCACCTTTTTTCCAGCCTGACCCATTTGTTTTAGTTCAATCGACCCCTGAACGAGAGATCAATGGGGCATACCACCTTGCTCTCTCCATTCACTGTGCAATCTTTTCTGAGAATGTGCCTTCCCAACCATTTACACCATCCGTCTATTTTTACACTTTCTGCACAGTTCTGAAATCACTGGAGTCGGGGTGGACGAGATGGGGGCTCAGAAGGGGACCCAGGGCAGGGAGTGGGAGCAGACGGTGGAGAAGCACGAGTGGCGGGAGTGAGCAGCCAGCACTGGGGGACTTGCTCCTTACACGAGCCCTGATGCCTGGCCCACCTACAGAACAGCACATCTCTGGGTGACACAGAGAAGCCCCCCTCATTTATCTGGCTGTCTCGAAGTCTTCTTACATTCGAAGCAGCCTGCCTCTTTTTTCTCTGAGGCCTTGAATTTATGTTGCTGCTCAGCATATAAATCAATTACAAGTTTTGGAGGCTGCCTCAGAGATCACTGGACTTCATGTTGGTGAGGCTGGCCTCTTCTGTCACTCAGGTTTCGGCTCAAATGCCACCCCCTTGGCGGGCCCTGGGTTGCCCACCTAAAGAAGCCTCCAGTCACTTTCTATCCCATCACCTGTTTGCTTTTTCTCTGGGGCACTTGCCACTGTCTGAACTTACTTGACTAGCTCAGTCCTTACCCTTCCCAGGCCTCCCTTTAGGATGTGAGCTCCCAGGGGACAGCGACTGTCCCTGTCTTGTTAGGCACCATGGCCCTCGGGTGCCACTGCGTTAAGTTGAATGACATCCTCCCCCTCCCAACTGTATCTCGTGCAATTCCGAAAGATACATCCACCCTAGAGATTTTAGGAGAATTAATGCTTTGCGGGAAGATCAAATCGAAGGTCGGAGAAGGACAAGTGGCTTTAAAAAGGTGAAGTCCCTTTCACCACTAGCTTCTAATGGGCCATTCTGGAAAGCAACTGCATGGAACAGTCAGTGAAGAATATGTGCCTTTTTTCCCCAATTCTCTCTGTTCCTTACCTTTTAAAAATTGTTAGCAAAGGGGTGTGTAGCACTATATATGATAAAAACCACATGAAACCGGTCCCTGAAATGACTTGAAAACATAGGTTAAAATTTAATGAAAAGAATGAAAGGAAGTGGTTACGAATTTTTTTTTTTTAAAAAGTTGAGAATATGACAAGAAAAGAAACAAAAAAATGCCTCCCCCCCACAGACAGCAAGTTCCCAGGGAACTGCTCGGGGGCGTGTGCCCATTTTTACACTGCCACGTAGAGTTCTCTATTTACAACGGTGAAACTATGTTTGACTTGGCAAAGGAAGAAAAAAAATCTTTTTCTCTCCCTAGAGAATGAAGACCTCTACAGGAACAACAGCTTCTGGTCTCTTTTCCGCCGATAAGCAGGAGGGCAGGCCAGCTGGCCATGCCTGGGCCGGGAATCGGAGCCTATTGACCAGGAGCAGCCCAGGTTCGAAAATTCCAATGGAAAGACCATGGCTTTGTTCAGCACACAAGGGGGAGCGGGCTCTTTCTCTGTGTGCTTGATTTTAGCTAAGGGCCATGCAGGGAAAAGAGTTTAAAAGCTGATGAAAATGGGATGCAATACATTGTCTTTGGAAAGCAAAACTAATTCACGTGGACATCAGAAGAGAAAACACGTGCACGCCAAAGAGAAAAAATTTGCAGAGCACAGTGCTGCCGGAAGAGGTGCAGAGTAGCTCCTCTCTGGCTGGCGCCACCCCCACCGCCCCCCCGCCCCCCGGGGAACAGGCAGCTGTCCCCTTACCTCTTCTGCGGTGACCATGGCGATCACATTGGCTCCCTGCTCCCACACCATCTGCCAGAAGTCATGGCATGTGTGTGGCAGGGGCCCCTGCGTGGCTATGTAGTGCCATTCTGCCCCACCAACCACCACCTGCAAACCAAGGACAGCATCGGTGAAGCAACCGCAAGTCCAGGACCTGCTGACCCCAGCCAGGCCACATGGGTCAGTGCCATTACCAAACACCCTGAGGCCATGAGGGCTCACAGGAAAATGCTGTTAAAATACATTTTTGTCTGCAACCCACAGTAATTATATACAAAGCAGCGCATTTCAAACATACATACACACACACACACACACACACACACACAAACATCTCCACATACACAATATTAGATGAACGTATGCATGAATAACCTAACAGAATTTGTTATAGGAGCAACAGCCACGTTTACTATGTGCAATACACTTTGATAATTTCCATTCTTTTCTCTAGTCTATTTAGAAGCCAAGCTGGTCCTGACTCCTGAATTGACCGTACACCCCACTACCGCACTGTGACCCGCAGTTGGAGAATCAGTGCTCTGTGGCATCCTTCCGATGCAGAGGCTTCGGGCGTAATGTCCTTCCACTGCGGACTTGGTGAGAAGTGTGTCGTAAACCTCGGTGGCGCCTGCCACTCCGCTGTGACACGCACGGTAGAGGCATCACAAAGGCACTGACGTGGACAGCACGTGCTCTTCCGTTACTAACTTCCCCTTGGGCCGTCCCACAGCGTCCAACCGAACCTTGGAGCCATGAGACGGTTCTGGAAAATAAAATCACTACCCCGTGCCGCTCAGAGTGATCTCGGGAGAAGAGTTCTGCGGCTACAAATTTCAGCAGCAGAAAAATCGTAAATAAGAAGCTGTGTCCGGAGGGCTGAAGGCCACAGTCTCTGGCTGAAATGGTGGCTCTGGCCAGGACTGTGTCCCTTTCCATTCCTGGGCTTTGATGCCGCAAAGCCAGGCCTCTCACAAGTCCACCATGGCAGATCTCTACAGAGTTCCAGGAGCAATGAAGGGATCATTGTTTGAAACTTTTCCCCTCCCTTATTTTATGAAACTCTGGAGTAACTTGATTCAAACAAAAACAATGTCAGTTATCGTCTGATTACACAAGGCATGCTTAGGTCAAAGCTGGCAGGCAAAATCCGTTTTCCAAGCACTGGTGGGAGGCAACATCCATATAGTTGCTGGCTGGCTAGGAGTTGGCTTATCAGTGGAGCTGAGATTTTCAACATCAGCCTCCCTGGCACTCAACATATAGGAACCATAAATACTTCCAGAGTATGCTGCTGCCTGGGGCCTTCCAGCAAATTCCGAGTATTGACAGGAGGGCATTAAAAACTGCATTAAAAACACAGCAACCAGTGCTACTAGGTAGATTTCACAGATGTGATTCCACCTCTGGAGCGGATAAATCTCTGTTCTGCGTTAACGGCCGTTTGGAACCCAGGGAGAAAACATTGGCAAGACAGACGACTCTATTCCAAAACCACGGACAAGTTCTTGCAAGCTCCATGGGTCTATTAAACGCACCCATGTCTAACCCGGATCCACAGATGAAATGTGGGCCCAGGAGAACACTGGGGAAAGGAGCGCTTCTGTTAAGGACACCCAGTGGGCCCAGCTGAGGCCGACTGACAGCTTTTTCCAGACAGCAGATGGAAAATGGGAGAGGCGATTTGGCCAAAAGAACAACACAGTATAATATCGCCGTACAAGATTTCCATAGGCATTCTATCAAGAAGCAGCTGTGTGAGTTGCCTCTTTGTGTGACTACATTACTTTGGCCATCGTCTCGTAATCTAACGAAGCCCATGTATCACGCTGCCGTCAGTTTGCTCATGGGTTTGCTGGGTTCGTTTTTTATTGTTTTCAATCCCACACAAAAATAAGAGTGAAATGCGCAATCTGACCCATGACGGTGCTCTTTCGTATTTCTTTGGACAGTACTTCCTGATACTTAAAAAAAATATATACGGGTACCTATGCTCCGTGTGCAAAAGCACTACGCCCCACCTCAGTATGCTTGTCATATTTTGTATCAAAACTGTAATAACTGCTATATGGGCCAGACATCTGGCTGCATTTTAGAGGATTTGGCTACAGTTGAAAAGTCCAATGAAGAAAGGCAATAACTCCGGGCAAAGCCAGAAACAGGTTTCTGATCACACCAGACTAATCATGCGAACCTTATACTGTTTAAAAACATCCTGTAGCAATTGCTTTAGCGCTAGTTCATGAATAAATTCTTCTCCTCAGATGGCAGAGCAAATGGTGATGCTCTAAACAAGTATGTGCTATCGTTAGAGACCCTGAGGAAGGTAAGCCATTTGGAGACATTTAACTGTATGGACACAAGTATCCATAACTCTGAATTCTATTTGGGGTCAAACAGAGCTAATTTAAAAAATCTATGAAATACTGAGATAAAAAGGTTTGAAGTCACTGGAATATGAACAAAAATGTAAAGACACTAATATACTGAATGATGTGGCTAATCTCTCAAGACTCACGATTGAGTGTGCCTTTGGGGTTTATGTTTAATTAGTCCACTCTTCTAAATATGAGGCGACTTTGGGGCTTCAGGTGTCAAAGGCCTCACCTGTACGTAGCGCTACCAGGGGCAACGGGTAAATTGTGCTGCTCTTTGCACATCACAAAAACTTCCATGCAGTAAGACGATGCCTGTGACTTCCAAAGTCTCCTGCATCTGCTAATGACAAGCTGAAAACCCCAGGTTTTTATGTGCGTTTGGGGGAGAGATATAACCCGAGAGAGGGAAAAATTAAATCCTCCGCACCAACCAAGCTTCAGAAGTAGCTGACCTGATGTTTTCCCCACAGCCTCTAGGCTTCCTTCCCTCTGCAGACACAGCATGCCCTTCCAGTTGAGTAAGAAAAGCCCAGACATTCAAAAACCTTCCCTCAGGGTCCGGGGACAAGCCTGGGTGCACAGGGGTAGCCAGCCTGACAATTTCTCCCCCTGCATTTTTACCTCTAACCCAGCCATCTTCTCCAAACCTTCCCGGCGTGGTCCCTGCCTCACCTTGATGTGAGAGGCATTAATGTAGCCTGTGTTATTTTCTTTGGTCGGTATCAGCTCTACTCGATTCTCCTCATAGGGGACAACCTCGCGGATCCGGCTGCGCTCCGCATTTTCGGGCAGAGCCGCTGTGCTGAAAATGCCATTCGCCTTTTTCTTTGGGATTTGCTCATATTCCGTGAACACCATTCCCTCCTCAAGCTTCTTCTTCAGGGTTCTGAACTGAAACAGAAAGGAATCTTCAGCTCGCTGAACTATTTTAACCAAAAACCCCAACAAAACAACCGGATTTCTTTAAGTATGGACAGCCATGGTGTTAATAAGTAGTTTCCAGATGTCCGACTGAAGCTTATCTGGTCTCCTTAGTAACCATATTGCTAGTTCCAATAACCAATCTCCTCTGCACTTAGGCCTCCAACAGGACGAATCTGCAAGACCAGCCAAGAGCTGAAATTCACAATTGGTATTTCTGTTATTAACACCTCTGTCTAAAGTCTTAATGGAAGGAGATTTTTGGTCTTAATTACCCAAACATCCTTTTCCCCACATACATAGCTCTTTTACTGGGCTGAATTTTAAGATGCTACCGGTGCACAGTCCTGCGGTTCTGAAAAATAAAAGTCCCTTTCCTTTTATTTTTCCTATGGCCACACTACTGATTACAATAATAGGTATCAATTGGATTAAATAATTCCTCTAAAGTCCCTTCTGGCTTTAAAAACATCCTAATACTTCACATATACTGACAAGAATCTAAAACCCTCGTGGTATTAGCACCCCACACCTGTCTCTCCAACCTGAAATTGATAGCAATTTCAGGAACCAAAGGAACACCTTTCTTCACCCCTAAAAGATTAGCATGCAATTTAAGCTGCATATTAAGAGAACTCTGGAAATGCTTGGGTAAAATACTCACTTTCTAAACAATGGTAATCATTCAGAAAAATCACTGACATCGAGAGCCACAGCAATTGTTTAACTTTCTCACTTTGCAAAAAGGGAAAGTGGCGCGAAGACGCTGAGTGACTTGACCTCGGCCCCATGGTCAAGGGGCAGGCAGCCGTCACTGTGCCAACTTGACAAAGAAACATTAGATCCTTGGAACAGACCCACTTATTACAACACAGCTAGACTACGTCTTGCTGATCTCAAATAGAAGAATTAATTCATCAAATAAACCCTAGTGCTGGCATGTTTGGGCAAGGAGAGGGCTCTGGAATCCTCAGAGCACAGGGAGTGGGTCACATGCTTGACAAGCCCGGTGCTTACCCTCTCGTCCATGGGAATCCGGGTGCCGTCAACTCGACTGTCTTCCCGCCCCGAGACCCGAGCAACCGAGAGCCCGTTCAACGCTGCCAACATCAGCGGCCTCTTCTGCGCCTCCAGGCCTGCCATCTTCTGCTTCTCTAGATTCTTGTGGCAAGAAAAGGCATGTTCTCATTGTTTATAATACCAGTAGAGTTCTGGAATGTGTTTTAATCTCCCCAAATCTGTGACTCCCCAGCCAAGGAATGCAGACACTCACCATTAGCAGGGCAAATCCAAACGCAGCCTACCCATCAATTCCCACTGTGCCGAGGAAGCCCGTTTTTACAGAGCTCTCGTTTTAAAATACACGAATCCGTGAACAAACAACAAGTAAACAAGAGCAAAGACTCCGTACAAATGCATCCTGCAAGAGGGCTCACCAAAAGCAATGACAAAACAAACAAAAAAACCCCAGTGTACAAGCAAGGTACTAACACACTGTGCAACAGGGGCTCACCAAAAAAAAAAAATAAATAAAAATAAATAATAATAATAATAAAATAAAATAATAAAAAAACACACAAAAAACACAAACACTGTGTGATGCATTGTTTAGAGATCTGAACACAAATTGTGAAGGAAAACCTGCTCGAGTTTCCATTCTGAGGGGCTAACTGGAAGGACGCTAATCCTGTACTGAACTTTCAGTCCTTGAAATGTCACCCCCAGGGTGAGAGCTGATGTGACTTAGCCAACGTGCTCCCACCAAAGCCTGGGGCCAGCTAGGACAACACCCCAGGCAGTCCCTTCATGAAGGATGGAGAGGACAACATGGCTCCGGATGACTGTGAGGGGACCCCACTGATGAGACACCCAGCTGTGAGAATATGGAGTTGGGGAGGCCTGAGTAGACCACGTAGGGAAAGGTTGGAGGGTGACACCTGGCCCTCGTTGGTGGCTTTTGGACGGCCTCTTGGTCCTCACCTGCACTGTGCTCTGAGGCTGGCTTAGTCAGGGCCCAGGTGCCAGGCCCCCTGATGTGCTGCCTCATGCCCTCGAAGCTGGGTGAGGCACGAAACACCTCCTTTTACTCACTTCAGGCAACCCAGTTAGAGCGTGTCCCCAAAATCATTTTGTCGCAAAGTCAGAAGAACTGAGGGACTTCATAAAGCATGGGGAGATTTTGAGCCAAAGGGAAGTGAAACCAATTTGCAGACTCCCTTGGCTGCTGCACATGAAGGGGGTCCTCTTATCCCTGGTTTCTTTTCAAGACTTTTGGTGGATTTGCTATGTCCATTGTTTATAAATTTACTCCCCAGAGAGAGGTGTCTTGATGGGACCATGACGCTGGCACATGGCACACAGTGAGAGGCTGATTCTGACAGTGGTGAGGGGATGGTGCCTCGCTCCCTCCCTGAGTTCCACCCGCACCTGGAATGGGCCCTGTGATTGTGAGTGACATAGCCACCTGCACTCGGAATGGGACCTACATTTGTGAGTGGCACTGCCCTTGAGATAAAGTGCCTCCTCCAGAGACAGGGACAACCCCCTGGGCAAACCAAAGGAGCTTCTCGGGGGGGAATAATTGTGGCAAGTGAGAAAACTACTGAAGAACTTTCAGCCAAAAGGTATTACAGCCTTAAAAATAGTGACCCTAGCTAGCCCTGGCCGGGGGGCTCAGATGGTTGGAGCATCATTCCATGCACCAAAAGGTTGCTGGTTTGATCCCTGGTCAGGGCACATACTTAGGTTGTAGGTTCAATCCTCAGTTAGGGCACATACAGGAAGCAATTGCTCAATGTTTCTCTCCTTCTCCCACCACTTCTCCCCGTCTCTCTAAAATCAATAAACATATCCTCAGGTGAGAATTTAAAAAAAAACCTTAGTGACCCTGGTTTCTCCACCCCAGGCAGATTTAGAAAAATCTGAATTTACATTTTTGGGTTTTTTGTTTGTTTGCTTATACGTTTGTTTTTGTGAGAGAGAATTTTTCCCTCCACTATCTCTTTAGCTGAGAATTGGTTTTGCAACTCTGCAAAGTTTCGAGAGCAGGAATTTTGGAAAAATGGGCCTGCAGTCCCTCCAACAGTCCCACCTGCAGTGCAGGTGCCTCTCACGGGGCCTAAGGCAACAGGTCAGGACCTTGCCTGGTGGGAAAGG
The DNA here is from genome assembly GCA_004027475.1 of Anoura caudifer. Classification (NCBI taxonomy): domain Eukaryota; kingdom Metazoa; phylum Chordata; class Mammalia; order Chiroptera; family Phyllostomidae; genus Anoura; species Anoura caudifer. The sequence continues at coordinate 172,515 of PVKU01001002.1, read as the reverse complement.
AAAGCCCAGGGGTAAACCATCTCACTTAGCTTCTTCTCACACACCCTATTGGCTTATTACCAGAGAGAAAAAAGGAAAAAGAAAATAAATATCTGATCTGGCCTCTTCTCTTCCCCACAGCAGATTTCGGGTCAGGGGCTAAATGTGGTTAGGCAGCAGCAGGGGCCAGAAAGAGCGGCCACGCAGACAGCAGGGCCCAGGTCATCTGTCCAACAGACAGGCAGCTCCTCCTGAGCTGCGGAAAGCTGGCCACGGGGCGAGTTCTCACCACCCCGGCCCCTCCAGTTCCCCTCGGGCTGGATTTCCTCACTGTTCTCCCACCCTCGAGAGGCCCAGCCTTCTCTTCTTCTGTTTCTAACAAGCCAGGCGAAAGCTGCCCATTGGTGGGGAGGGCAGAGGAGCATCAGGCGTGTCGAGAGGAGGCTGGGGTGAGCTTCTCCATCAAAAGCTGGATGGAGAACCATGCGACACTGTCACCATCACACCTGGCACACTGGCTGGCTGAGGAACCTCCTGACCCTACTCTGAGGTCAAGACACCAGCCCTGGAAGCAGCCCTGGGGCTCCCAAGTATGTAGGGTTTGGGTGAAATTTGAAGGCACAGAGTGCAATAGGGATGGGGCAGCAATGTTCCTGAACTACAAGTTAAGGGTGAAGTCAGCTACTCGTTACTATCCATCTGGACAGGATGGGACAGCACACGGGGCACGCGGGGGAAGCCCCGTGCTGCCTGGTGATTATGCATGAAGCTCTATGTAGTGAATCCATGCCATGAGTCTGGCTATGGTCTTCTGTTTAATACAGGTAACAAGAGAAGCGGAGGGACCTGACCAAAATGAGCCCATAGGACCATCAATAAACATCGAGCCAGCAAAGTTGCTGAGCTGTGTTAAAGGAGGGCACCTGAAGCCAGGAAGTGCTGAAAATCCCTTTCTACCATAAATTACATAGCCTCCCCCAAGGCACCCAACTCGCATTCCATCCCCCAGCCAAGCGGTTGGGTCACCAGAGGCCCAAGCACATCAGTCAGAATTTCCCCTCTGGGTTTGCAAGCAGTGGAAAAAGTTACACCTGCCCCAAACGATTAGCCCTACTCCACTGATGGCCAGAACTGTGAGGCTGAGAGAGTTCTTAAGGTTTGTGTAAAATAACAGAATTATTCCAGATTAGATCCCTGAACCCCAGAAGTTGGCTAGGATCCTCAAAACACTGGCCCTTGACTGTTCTTTGAGGGTTGATTCCCACTAGAGACTCGGGGAGACTTACGAATGAAGGAAACCTGAGCAATGGCATTCAGAGCAAAGTTTAAGTTACAATAGCTCTGGAGTTCCTAAAATATGCCAGGGCGCCTTGGGGAACGTGCATGGCACGTGCACAGAAGTTACTCTGGGTTTGATTTCTTTTTTTTTAACATTTTATTTATTTATCTTTAGAGGGGAAGGGAAGGAGAGAGGGAGAGAAACATCAATGTATGGTTGTCTCTCAGGCATACCTTGCCGGGAACTGGCCCGCAACCCAGGCATGTGCCCTAACTGGGAATCGAACCGTGATTTCTTGGTTCACAGGCTCGCGCTCAATCCACTGAGTTACACCAGCCAGGGCTGGGTTTGATTTCTAATGAAAAGATTTTTTATTTTGTAGAGGAGTGAAAATTTCCAGGACCAGCAGTAATGGTGCTCTGAAGTATTTTCTAAAGTAACAGCGACAACCTAGCAATTTTCTCATTTGTAGAGAGAACTGGCTCTGCCGTTCTACGGGCCCACCTAGTACTGCAAATTCCTGCTCTGCTGACACCACCGCGGGCTTTCCGGACGGTGCATTTCTGATGAAGGGTTTCTTAGGTCTAACATTAGGCATGTTCCAATGTTGTGTGTGCATGTGTGTATATATGTATGTATGTGCACGTGTGAATCCGAATACGTGTATCTGAATTCTGGATAAGCTAAGGTTAACGGGAGTTGAAGCTGAATGGTACACTTCTAAGCTCATGGTCATGTTCTTGGCTTTGTGTTACACATCTGTGGAACAAAGACCTGAAAACCAAGCTGGACACACCATGCTCTAGTCAACATCGGCGGGCCACCCTGACAGACAGATCAACACAGAAAGCTCCTAAGAGATGTTGCTCTTGTAATATCTAACTAGGGGGAAAAAATGCTTTCCTCTGGGAAAACCCCCCAAAATGTCAACAGGTGTAGGAAGGCGAGCACCTCACAGCTCACACAATAAGTCTGATCCTGAGCAAAAAGCAAAATGCTGGCCTCGACCCCAGTCCCAACACCACCGACCTGTCACGTCCTAACTCTGTGACGGCTCTTTGTACCAAGAATGGGAGATCTATTTGAAGGGACAAAAACAAGGTTTTGTGAAATAAAATAGCACCTGCTTAACTGCCAGGTGAGTCTCTGAATCCCTAACGCCTTGTCCGTATAAGCCTCGTACCTTCTGCCACGCCGAAGGCGTGTGCGCTTTCCCGATGAGCTCTCTCGGGGGACAGGAGCCCGAGGAGCTTTGGGGGCACCAGCCTGTGTAACCACCCCCCTGCGCGCCCTGGGCGGGGACGACACTCACCCTGATCATCATCTCTCTCTCTATAATGCTGTCCTCCAGGGAAAACATCTCAGACACGGGTCTCTCCTTCACCGGCTCCTTTTTGACCCGCTCCTTCACACTTGTCAGGTCGGGTTCTGAGATGGACGGACCGAGGGAGGCCCCGTGGATGGCCAGCTGGTCGGCTCGGGAGACACTGACAGCCTTGGCCGGTCCGTGCCTCAGCACCCTGGCTCTGGCGACGGCAGGAGGAAGGCTAACCTGGTCTTGCCTCAGCGCCCCGTTGCTGACACTCTTCCTCGGGCCCGGGTACTCAGGAGGGGGTTTGTTGGGGATTCGGGCTAAGGCCGCCTGCAGCTGGGCGCTGTATTCCATGTTCTCACGGAGTCCGGGAATCCGGGCCACTGATTCCGCCGCCTCCTCCTCCTCCTCGCTCTCACTGCTGTGGATCAGCATTGTGGCATCTGAGAAAGTCTTCTTATGGTGGTACTGGGGCAGCGGGGGGACCTCGTGGCCCCCAGGCACCTCCTTGGGTGGCCCCTGCTCCCGCAGTGTGTTGCGGCGAGCCATGGGGATGTTGAGGGACTTGAGCGTCATGGCTTCCATGCCCCGCACCATGCTGCTCATCACCTCCAGGCTGTGGCGCTTGTTCACCGTGCCATGGTGCTTGGCGGACATGAGGGGCTCGCTCACCTCCTGCAGTGACTGGTGCACCACCGGAGCACTGTCCTCTTGGAAGGTCTTCACTGACAGCTGCACTTTGCGGGTCACCAGGTCGGGGCTGCTGCCACTGACGTACTTGTGGCGGTGACTGGCCAGGTCCGGGGTGCTGGTGGCAGGGCGGGGCCGTGGGTAGGGGGGAGGCGGTCTGAAGAGATAGTTTTTGAGCATGTGGGCCGTGTTGTGGCTGTGGGTGCCCTGGAGCTGCATGTTGGCCAGCTCCGGGGTGCTCACCGTGTGGGAGATGGCACTTGCCCCTGGCTTGCTGGGCACTGAGCTATTCTTTGGGTTTATCTGGTCGGATGGACCAACAAGTTTGCTACTGTAGCCCCCCTGTGGCCCATAAGGGACAGTGTACGGGTGCCTCTCCCGCATCTCCGGCTGGCTGTACACCAGGTCCTCCGGCTGGTTGTAGGCATGGGTGTTGATGATGTTGAGATTTCGCAGGGACTGGCTCTGGCTGTCTGCGTGCATGAGCCCCCTCTTCATCTGGCGCATGACCGTGTCATAGTCAGGGGTCGGCCGGTACGACGGCACGATGATTGCGCTGTGCCGGTGGCTGGGGATGTAGTCGGCACGCATGATGTCGCTGCCGGGGATACTGAGGTTGGAAGAGACGGGAGACGCCTGGATGAAGCTCTGGGAGCAGTTCAGGGAGTTGACGCTGTGAACGCTACACACGCTGCCATTGGCGATGGTGCCGTTCAAGTAATTCAAGTCCAGGCTGTTGTGAGAGTTGCAATAGAAGGCATCTTCATTCCCGTGGAAAATGCTGTCTACGAGAGGCCAGACAAAGGCACATGAACCTCCACGCCATCCCGCTTCAATTAAATTCATCCTTACACTCACAGGGGTGACTTCACCTAAAGACGTCTTTAGAAAGAGGGCAAAGCCATAGTCTCTAACCACACGTTCCCTAGAAACCTGAATTTTTCTCAGATGAGACACCAACTTACAGAAGGGAACATTTTAAAGCATGCTGAAGAGGAAAAGGGAATCTAAACAAAGAAAGCAATGAACATTTGGACTGGGTACCCCCCTGGGAAATTCGGGATCGTGCCACGCGGTGTGAAATCAGGCAGCATGCGTGGCCTCCATGCTGGGCAGACCTCTTCTCTTGCTCAGGGCTCAGCAACAGGGCTGGCTACTTGGGCCGAGGGGCCAAGAGCTTTCACGGAGCAATAGATTTGAAGTTACTGTGTACTTGGAGCTGATCTCCAATGCAAAAGGTCCCTCTACGAGGGACTGCTAAGTAATCATAAAGACACAGGACAAATAATATAGTCAGGGGGTCAGCATGCATGGTTAACACCTTCTCATCAGCAATCAATGGAGGGCAAAATAAGAATCAGGTGTTCTTTTAGCCACCGCCTAAAACTCACAGAGGCCAAGCCATGTAAAAATTAATCGTAGTTTACAGAGGTACTTAAAGACATAACAACAACAAAACAGATTTGTAAAGTCAGGCCTGTTTGAGGTACCCAGTGTTCCTTCAACACACACGTACACCCCTCAACCTCCTACCAAAACACTTTTCTGTGAGCTAACTCCATGCATTTTTCACAGTACAGATTTAATCATAAGCAAAGCAGAGAGAGAGAGACAAAGGCAGAAAAGACGACACACAGAAGAGGTGACTGTAAACACTTGGCGGCCTGGGCGGGAGGGGTGCAGTCGCGGACCAGAGGAGACGAGTGGTGGAGCTACCCCAGGAGTCCGCAGGGCCAAAGGCTGCACCGACCCGCCTCCGCGGTTTGCTGGGGGTCGGTGCCCTCCCGCAGAGGCAGGCTAACTCTGCTAGTCCGCTCGTGAACAGCAGTGTCACATTAAATGAAGTAGCCTTAATTAGCTTAGTTTTCATGCTCACACGGGCAGTGCAGAGATTCAAAACAGCCAGCACACGGTAACACAGAAAGACAATTCCCACTGAACATCATCCATGTTCTACATTTAATACTGCTCCTTCTCTGAGGTGCGGTTAGTGTCGCGATCGAGCGCGCTGGCTGGCGGCCAAGACGCCGGTTTGCTCGTACAAACTCCTCCCAGGCCCTTTCTGTATCCTAATTCTGTACTCGTCAATTGGAAATAGTAGCAGTACCTACCCTACAGGTTTACTTTGAGGGTTAAAAGAGGTGATACATTGCAAGTGCGAGAAGAGTGCTGAAGGAGAGGAATTTCTCTATAAATGTTAGCTGTCATTACAGTAATTATTGTATTGGAATGGTTTGTTCACACATTTTGCACAGGAGTTTAAAAAGAGGAATATAACACATTTCCTTTGCAAGTGCTCAGAGAAAGGGGCTGGTGGGAGAGATGGGGGGGCAATAGCTAATGTGAAGGGTGGACACTGTTTGTGTATTTTTTCAGTTATCCCGGAGCCCTGTGTCCCCTGTCACCACGAAAACCACGCTGTTACTGGCAGTGAGGGTGAAGGGTACTGTGCTGGGCTTTGATGACACTCTCTCTTCTCTAAGCCCACTTACAAGAAGGAGGAGGAAAGAACCTTGTTCACAGCCTCTTCCCAACCCCCTTGGTAGCCAATTCTCAGGACATTTTTCTCTCAGGGATAAATGATATTCTGTGCGTCTCACAAACTGAAGCTGCTGCTTGCTGCCATTCAGACAATGACAAGACTAAAAATGAAAGTGTTGCTGTCATCTAAAAAAAGTGCAACAAAGTCCTCTTTCCTGCTTACCCGTAATCAACTGTTCGTCTTAAGGAGGGAAAATGGCAAGGCAGAGTTACCTTGTGAAGTGTGTGTTTCCGAGTAGTGTTCGCCACACTGGACGTGCATGGGTGGCAGGATGTACGGCTGCTGCCGAGGCTGAAACAGAGAACACAGCACAGGCGGGGGTCACAGCACTGACGGCCATCTGCTGCCCTGGACATCCAGACGAGCACAGGACCGTCCCTGGCACTCGCCTGCATCCGTAGGGCAGCGCACCAGGCACCTCTGCTGCCCACTCTGGACCCAACCCCCCTCTCCTCATCCATACCCAGCCCTCTGCACCTCATTACGAAGTCAGGGCTGCAGAACAAGATGGGAGAAATAAGGAGGCTGACACAAGGTGAGAAGGACAAAGAGCCTACAATCAACATGAACACATCTATTTATAATCTATTTTCCAATACACTTGCAAAGCTCCAGCTGCCTTTTTTATAGAACAAAAATGCATATATTGGTAAGATACATTACAATGGCTAGGAAGTACTGGATGGTTCAAAGACATGTTAGTGGGACCCAAGAACCTCCAAGAAACAAATTACTTTTTTTCTCTAAGTACAGAAGACAACACTAATCTAAACCGGAGAGTGTCATTGTTGCTTTCTCATTTTATTTTTCAGTTACAGTTCACATTCGATATTATTTTGTATTAGTTTCAGGTGCACAGCACAATGCTTAGACAATCATATCGGGGAGCACTTTGTAAAGTATATGATTGTTTAACCACTGCCTTTTTTAAAGGAGTAACAGAGAACACATATATTATTAAGTTTTACATTAGAGTAATGGGAATTAGGGGGCACCCTGTTTCATTCTGTTCAAAACTGGCTCCCTCCTGGAGCCACAGGCACGTACACACCCTCCCAGCTGTACCTAGGACCCCAGTTCACAGCACCCCATCACCCTCAAACAGGGCAGCAGTGTTAGGCTGGGCCCACTTGCAATTTTACATAAAAATCACACATGTAATTCCCAACAATGAGCCCACAGTTCTCAAGACCACATACTGGCCCTACCCTTGCAGACTCAAAGGTGGAAGGACCTGCCTGCAGAGAATCCAGGTCAACCCCCTACCCCTCCCGTGAAGAAGCTTTTCCGTAAGGCTCTTGAAAATGACCATTTAGACGCAATCTGAATAACTTCCTGCTGCAGGGCAGGGCAGGGCAGGGCAGAACTTTTGAAGAACAAAACAATGCTTAGGTAAGTTCGATAGTTGGTGAGCCAACCAAGGAAATCTGGTTGCTAATGTGATCCTCAGCTACTCATTTAACCTCAGTAGGTCTCAGCTTCCTGTCAGTCAAACTAAGCCTCCTCCATCCATCCCCTTCTTCAAACACGACCCATTTTATTTATATATTGGGGTTCTGGGTGAGAGTTTGTTTGCAGAAAGAGTGTTGATGCTAAAAAATTTTGAACTTTGAAGTTGTAAACTACCAAACAAAATGATCTCTTATATTTCCATTTGATTATTTTAAAATTAGCCTTACAGATATTCGTTGAAATGTGGCTGTTTTAGGAGAAAAACTGAGATGACATCAAAAAGCAAGCCAAAGCCAGCAGGGGTCACACTTTCTCAGCATCTCTCAACAGAGGATGAGCACTCCCCGAAGTTCTGGGTAAATAACTTATCCGCTATGAATAATGCTTCAGCATCAAAGGGAAAAAAACAAAAAGCAAACAAACAAAAAAAGACAAGGGACCCAAAATGTTAAAAATATAGGAAGAAGAAATAAAGAATTGAAATTAATGTAAGAAAGTTCAGGGTACCAAAGAAAAGGCATTATATCAGCTCTCCTAAATATTTCCAGATCTCCTTTGGCAGGTTTTTGAGTTGCAATTTAAAAATATTTTCCCAATTCTTAGTAATACATAATTCAACTCAATTTTTCCAGGGTAGGACAACCAATTTGGATGATTAAAAAAAAATGACGGGGAGGGATTCATACAAGGGAATGGAAATACAGGCAACGGTGGCTCACTGCCTTCTCTCGCTCTCATTAAAAAAAAAAAAAAAAAAAAAAAAACCAAAAAGAAAAAGGGACTGTTTACGAACTGGTGTAAGTATACAGGCAAAGGGCAATCATAAGTAATCCCCCTGACACCATTTCAGGATTACATTATTTATTCCACCTTTAATCTGCTAATATATTATTCTATTTCTTTCCAGACCTGCTAATACAAAAGCCAGTGACATGCCACCATATAGGCAGCAAAAGGGCAAGAGAAAGGGTAATCGGGCCTCCTGGTTACCAGCAAAGAAGCCAAAAGAAATGATGTTATCTGGTTTGACTCTTACTCAACCCTAGGAACCCCTGGTGAAGTGGTTCAATCCTAAAGGGCAGAGGAAAGAGAGAAGCCATGCATCTGGCTTCCTGTAGACTGTCTTCCTCCAAATCCAAAAGGAACGCCTCTACATCTTCTCCAGATAATTAGAATGAGATTAGATCACAAGACAGCCTGAAAACACTCAGCCTCCCACGGTGTTCCTTGGACAGAAAGGAAAACTTATCTCACTAATAAAAACGTGTGGAGTCTAAAGAAGGGAAAATACAAATAATATTCACAAAGGAGAAGAAGACAGACACCAGTGCTGTGAGCAAAGCCCCTGGGCCTCCAGGAGAAGGGCTCCAAGTGACCCCTAGGTCGCTGAAGCAAGCGTACTTGTCAGGCAGTGTGTATAAATAACGCCAAGATTCACGGCATTCACATGGATGCTCAGGAAATAGCATATAACTCTGGAATTCTAGGAGTTCATGTCTGTGCATCCCCCCGCAAAAAAAAAAAAAAAAAAAAAAAAAATCCTCAGAACTCTCCTTTCAAAAGTCAAGTTAAAAATATATAATTCTTGTATACCCTATATACATTATATATAAAAATTTTCAATTTTGTTTGCCTTTGAACTCAAAGAAACTATTCATCTACAAAAATTAAAAGGTCACATGTTTAAGGATGTATAAAAAAATCATAACCTAAAAATAAAGATTTATGACTTAAAACAAGTAGAGAACTTAAAAGAAAATCAATTCTTCGATACCTTTCTATTATATTACCCTTAAGGAATCCTCAGAATAAAACACAGTCTAAGACAAAACACATGTATTGAAATTAGAGTTGTGTTTCCTTATTCACATGATAAGGAGAGCAGTTTAAATTAAAAAAAAAAAAAGAAAAGCTAATGTTAGGTAGAAAAGTGGACGCATTCAAATTTCGTTGCCCTTAAAATCAGGAAAAGTGCATTTAATCTTCCCTATTGAGTACCTACCCTGAGAACATCAACTAGGCTCATTCAATTTCTGCTCATCTAAAAAGCATTTTCTGATGAGTTTACTAAGCTCTATGGCAGTGAACACAAAAGAATCTGTGGAGCTTATATATGAAGGCATGTCTACACATTACAACCAGAAAGAGTTTATTAAAACAACAGATGGAAACAAGTCGATAGAAAGAGTAGGTTACAGGCTGCAGGAACATGGCCTCATCACCCTGGAGTAAGACTTCCTCACGGGGGTGAACCTCACCCTGAGCCACCCTCAGAGCAGGGATGGGCGTGAGGGGCACAGTGGGACGGGACAGGTGTGCATCGCACCTACTCTGCAGACTGATGCCCTTCTGTGTTCTCACCTGATCTCACCTGGTCATGATGCCCTAGTCACCTCTCCTCTCAAATTAGCAATGAAAAGACACTCCATCCCAACAGACAGACTACTTGATCACTGATGGTTATATACATACCAGAGAATTTCGGCTCCAGGTGGGCTGGCGTCTGATGGGGGGTGGAGAATTGGATTGTCTACATAGAAAGTTGAAAAATAAGAATGGTTATTATTTACTAGACATAAGACAGCTATGACGGTAAGACTACCAGTGAACCATAAACATTATTTCTGTGTGAGTAAAGCTAAGAACTATTCCGATTTCTCCTTTTATTCTTTTCTCTATTCTCAAAATGTCTGGAACATATGGTACTTTTACAAAAGGTTTGCAAAGTGACATTATAAGAATGAAGCTTATTTCTAAAGAAAGATTACGAAGGAAACAAGACAAACCTTCTACCATTATTACATGGATTTTTAAAAATTGTATTTTTGTACCTTTGTATATATGTAAAAATCTTTCATAATAAAAAAGAACAAAAATATTTTTAAAATACTCCCCAAATGAAAAATTTAAAAATCCAAAATAAATTAAATATTTTCAGGTACAAAGGTATTTTTAAATAAGATAATATTGCAAATATCCATCTGATCAAATCTTTCCCAGATTGAGACTCAACATGATTTTTTTTTAAAATATAGAGTTAGAAATGAGTGGGGATTAAGAATGTTATCAAATTCTCAAGAACTGAAATCAAAGGTGCCTTTGAGAAATAAGTCCCCCAAACCCAGACATGTACAGTGGGCCATCAAGCTAAAATTCTTCAATTTAAAGCATTCTCCTTATTTTGATATTTCATCTTTCTTATCTTTTTGGTGATAAAAATACCTTTTTTAGCAAAATGCTGGAAACTATAATATAGTGATAATTGGATTTTTCTAAGTGGCCAAATACAATATTCTTAGACTTACTGTTAAGCACCCTTCCCTCTCTCCTCTACATTTTTTCTCCCCAAATTAAGAAACATGAGAACTACTCCCTGGAGCTACTTCAGCAGGTGACAAGTAGTAACTCAGCGAGAGAAGGAAAAAAAAATCGACAGTCTCGCAGAAGTCAGAGGGCGGAGCCCTCTGGAGAAGGAAGCCATCAACATGACGCTGGTTTCATCAAACTCCGGAGGCTGCCCAGGCCTCAGTGGAGCCTGTGCTGAGACTCGGCAACTGTCTGCAGAATTTACTGTGTACATGGGGCGTGTGTGTGCTTTCAAGAGTCCCAGTTTTCATCAGGTAGGAAGTTAGGAACCTCCCACTCCTGGTTAGGAAGAAGAAAGGAATGGCAATTGCAAAAGCAGAAAGGAAAAATATAATTTCCTGAGTTTTCAGTCTAGTGTGTGATGCTTGCCGATATGTAAAGAAAACACCACAGAAAAAAAAATAATCTGTAAATTTTATAGTTAAAGGTCTTGCTTAAAAATGGTCAAACCACAATTTTATTACAATAAAATCCACTTCTTCACATACTTTTTAATTCACCTTAGAGAAGCTGACTATAGAATTCTTGTTAACGTCAAAGACACCCCCACAAATGAAAGGCAACTGCAAAGAGAAAGAACTCAAGGACACAGACAAAGGTGTGGTGATTGAAGGGAAGGGGGGAGGTGGAGGTGGAGGAGGGTACAGGCGGACAAATAATGATGGGAAGAAGGAAGAAAAACAACTGCAAAGAAATGACCGAGAGGGAATCTATCCAAAAGAAAGCCATGGGCACATGCGTGTCCGCAAGGTAGCTCTGGCTACTTAATTTGCCACTCCCCAATCAGGGCCCTTCTGACGGACATTCGCAAACTCTGCTGGCAGATCTAACACTATCAAATGTGCTTCCAGGCGCTGACAGCAGCCAATTGCAGGGACTGCTGTGAAAGAGCTTCGAATATCACGAAGAGAAAAAAGTCAGCCAGCACCCGATGATGCACTTCTAAAATGTGCTCTTCGGCAGAACTGCATTAGGACCGCACTCGCGCGCTCTTGGATGTGTCCACTGGGAGAGTGGAAAGGCAGTCCTTCTCTTGCATTTACATCCCCGAAGTTCTTTGAAACAAAATTAAACGCTCTGGGCACCCCAACGGCCAACGCACTCTGCCGAGGAACACCTTTTGAAGGCAGTCAAGGCAAAGGCAACGATAGCGTGAGCCCCAGCACGCCGTATCCGAGGTCAGGTCACATTTAAGTTCCCTCATCAGACTCCCTTTATCATCCTGATTTCCAAATTAAATTTAAAACACAGACACACGGACTTGTGACATCTATTAGTGTCTTCCAAGGCTTCCTCTAATTACCCTGGCCTCTCATTTACAGGGAGATGACATGACCCAGAAGCACACGCAGGGTTGCCCAACTGTGTAAGCGAAACGGGGCTGAGGATGACAGGAGCTTCTTCCCTTTCAAGCTGGCTTGTCACTGTATCACACACTTCTGAACATCCTCCACATCTGACACGAAGGGGCACCCCGGCAAATTGGGAACGGCTCAGTTCCTCCAGACTCATCGCAGAGGTTGGAAAGGCACTAACAGTAACAGTGGGCCAAGCCATCCAGGCAGTTGGGCATTCCAGTCAATTTGTGAATTATCCCCTCTCTTGGCGTAGGTACTAACCACACCACACAGGCTTCATCATTAAAGCGCTCTCACTCCTGCCCGGCTTTAACCTAGTCCTTCAGCTTCTACAAGGAGCAAGGGAAACCAGTGAATGGAAAAAGTGATCGACACCATCCCTCAAGCACATGAATCTAATCTGACCAAACCATCCCTCGAGAAGGCAGAGGAAACGTTTACTTACTCAGTGCAGATTTTGTTTTGCTTGTAAAACTTGTGCCGTGTAGCGAACAACCGAGAAATATACTTGGCATTTTCAATATCATCCTTGGAAAAGAAGAGACAGAAAAACATAAACATTTCTTTGACCATAAATGCATTTCACGAGGATTCTTCTGAACAGGGACACATTCCCTTCCTCCCTTCCTGTCCATCACAAAAAAAAAAAAAAAACAGCCTGAGCCACAAACCAGAGTGCTGAAATTGAGTGGCAGGCAGGTATATGAGGCCTCTCAAAGGATGACAAGACCAGATTGTCTGCTAAAGAATCCTTTATGCCCACAGCACTGGGGTTACATTGATGAACTGGTGTCTTCCCATAATTCCAAACCAAGTGCTTTACAAACGAATGAATGAGTGAATGAATCCAGGGAGAGCATAGAATGAACGAACACCAAGCATCATTAAATGAGCAGCAGAGAGATGCATGAGCAGCCTGGGCTCTTGAGGAGGCCCTCAACAGAAGGGCAATGGTTCGCCTGACTTCAGATGCGGTTTGGGCTGTGAGGAGGAAGAAAATCCATGTGAGCCAGCAAAAGAAAATGCCATGTGATCGCCTCAGGGGTCATGTGACGAGGGCTGCATCCAGATCGCTGAGGAATGCAGCCAGCCAGGCAATGCGACCCAACACAAGTAAGGCAGGTGGAGGAACTCAGATCCAAGAATCAATACTCAGCGTGGAAAGGCGGCATGTTGAACATGAAATCGCTACCACCCTCCCGAATAAGTCACGACAGCACCAGGCAAGTGTTGGAAGTTTCAGTGCCGGAGAATTTTCTCTCAAGGTATGTTGAGCAAGGAAGGGATAGTACGAGTTGAGAAGTTCAAGAGCAAGCTACCTGCCAGACCCTGCCTTTGTCCACGTTGCTTACCGTGTGAAAGAGCACAGTCTCTTCTTTGTTGATGAGCTCCACCAGAATGGTCGACTTGTTATGAGAGATATTCCCCAAATCATTCCACCTGGTCAAAAGAAAGGTGACATGTTTACCCCCAAACGGTCCATGCCTTAGTGAATCCACACAGGAGGGTCCCTGGCTACTGCTGAGTCCAATTTTACATATGACGATTTAACTGCATTTTTAAAAGCTGAATGTTCCTTCTCACAGGCTTAAAATTACAGAAAATGCAACATGCATCTATTAAAATAGCTAAAAATCCTATGTAAACTATATCTAGATACTGTTGTTGGTGAAGTATCGTTTCCTTTATGACTAGTAGGAGGAAAATTTGCAAGGCACTTCTGCTGCCTTGTTTTACACATTTTCAAACTGATGAAGTATTTCTCATGATCCCGGCTTTTAATGATGGAGGAACACATTATGTGAAGTTCATACGTTCCCGGAATCTAGGCCGAAGAATCCACATAGCGTCTGTGTTAAAATGCACATTACTGATTACATCTCCTAGGAAAAATGCCGAGGAGGTGTTTAATGTGCCTACATTTTTGTGAACTAAACACACACATCCTTCTCCTTCCTCATGGAGACCTTATCTAAAATGTGACACGCAGGAACCACCACCAGACAAGGGAAGGAAGCTACTGCTGCCCATTCTACTTGGAGCCAACTTCTAACCGTGTCTCACTACTGCCTACCCTGCACTCTCTGCGCCAACCTCTGATGCCTGCCCGCTGACTTCACCCCATCACTCTTTTACTCATTACACTTCCACCTCTGCCCAGATGATCCCTTTAAGGCTCAGCTCAGGAGTCACCTTCTCTAGGAAGTCCTTCCTCATCCCCAACCACCCACGTGCTAGGAAGGAACCTGGTGTCCTCCTCTGTCAGTTACAACACTGCAGGACAATTGCTTACTTCTGTGACTAGATCTCTAACAAATCCAAACTAGGCTATAGGCCCCATACCCTAGGTAGAGATCCTGCTTTCTTCATCTCTGTATTCCAAGCACTGAGCTACGTACCTGGCACACAGCACACACTAAATATTTTCTAGAAGAATTAAAAGTAATAATATTGCCTCCCATCTGTACAGAGTATAGTTCTTTGTGGTTCTAAGGCAGAGAAGGCACCGACTTTGGAGATGAGGCAATTCAGGCACAAATGAGTACATGACTTAGCCACATTCACTGCGCCCATTGGGGAAGGATGACTTCTGTACCTGGGGCTTCCAGGTATTCCTACAGTCACCTTTCCGTGACACCAGCACCAACTGTGCTTATGTACATCTGCCGGGGCCGCACTGGCTACAGGTGCTCAGCACAGCTGTCTGCCAACTTGAAATCCCATCAGATCACATCTACATGGCCTCATAGCTACATGCTTCTCAGTGAAGGTCTCTAGAGAGAAAAGCCATTTGGTTTCCCCTGGCTGCATGCCTTCAAGTCAATTGCCAAAACCCTGAATCTACTCCTCACTGCACTGTATGACCTCACCTAGTGGCATGATTAATATGACATCATAGTAGAGAAAAATTCCCACCTTGTAAGGGGTTTCATGATAAATACTAAAGGAAGAGGTCTGGAAGCAATTTCTAAGGAAACTGAACAAATCCTGGGAGTGGCTTATGATCAGCAAACTTTCAAACTGCTATTTTCTTCTGCAAGGCACTGATTTAGCTATGGAGAAATCACCAGCGCTATCTTGAAATCAGCCCTGGGCATGTACTGGAAAGCTATCGGTTCAATGGAATATTTATTCTCTCATGCCATGGAGAACTGTGTAGGGTCAAATGCCTGGATAGCTTTAATGGGCATAAAATTTTACAGTTACAACTCTGTACTTATTTCTATATTT
Organism: Anoura caudifer; assembly: GCA_004027475.1. Lineage (NCBI taxonomy): Eukaryota > Metazoa > Chordata > Mammalia > Chiroptera > Phyllostomidae > Anoura > Anoura caudifer. Next base: position 157,306 of record PVKU01001002.1, on the reverse strand, counting down.
TACTTGATTAATTTGTAATTTCTCATAGATAGATGGAGTTGACAAAATATGTCCAAAAAGAAAGTCTATTCTATAACCCCAAAGATCTCTCTCCCCACTCACGCTTCAATAATGCCTCTATTCAAAGAGAGAGAGAAAAAATCGAGGACAAAAATAATGGCAGGGTGGGGAACGAGGGTGGTGGGGGGAAGGCCAATTAGGAAGCTTTTGGTGGGAAAAGTTTCTCAACGTGGCCAGCAGCAACTGCTGACCCAGAGAGTACATAGCCGGCCGATGTTTACTTCCAGAAGGTGAACTGTGCTTTTTCTCTCAGACCTGTCTTTGATCTCCTGCCCAAACGCACAGCCCCACCCATCCGATGCACACACAGTAAAGCTGTTCTTCCAAAAACAACAGGCCCTACTTCCTGGTAAATAAAAGCAAGCATGCAATTTTTTTTAGATCATTGACACTACCTGGAATCTGTGGGCACAAACAGAAAGCAAGCCCACTGACATGTAATCGAAGGGACACTCTGGCGTGCCCCTCATGTCAAATGGAAAAGAGGGTTAAAGGTTCAAAATAGTCCAAAGTCCTTTATAACAAATTGTTTGCTTTTTTAAAACACACAACGAATCTGCGTTTGTGAATATAAAGACTAGTTTGCATTCTTCTAACACCTGTGGTTAGGCAGAGGGCGCAGGACAAGGGGGAGAGGCCAGTCTGAATTTAATGGCTGGTCATGGGTAGTATCCCAGCAAAGGGAATCAGCGAGAGACAACTGGAGAGCCTGTTTTCAACCAGACTTGTAAAATTTACTTCCCTTAGTCCCTGTTCTTGACAATGCACTTTCTGGCATCAGGTGGGAAGAAGGCTTCCCCCATCTCCCCCCGCCCCCAAACAGGCCCCCGGAAAAGAGATGAATTTCTCCAAATCTGCTTAAATCCCAGAGAGCTGACATTCACTGAGTTGAGAAAAGCTCAGCTCTGATCAATGGTCTGATGGTCTGACTCAAATAATTTGTACAACTTTGATGTTCAGTGGGTTTTTCTAGAGTCCCTCAAAGAGAAACAAAGAAAAAAGGAGAAAAGGCAAATAAGACTACCTGTGTATTACTGCTTGTCTTCCAATTCTGTTTCTCACGAAAATCCCCATAAAGAAAATGCCCAGGTGCACACCGTTTCCATGATTGTCCTGCATCAGATCAATAAAAGATAGTTGTGAGGACGCAGGTCCCCAGTGAGCGGGCTGGCAACCCGCAGGGACCACGCCCCCTTTCTCACCCACAGATGGAACGAGTCACAGGCAGCATCACAACAAAAGGCATCTAGACCCTGAAGGGATGTGCCTCACTGCACACCCTACGTATTATTGTATATATTTTCCTTTTGCTCAATTTGTCACATTTTCTGTTTTACAGAACTTCAGGTTTTGAGATTTTTTTTAGCACTTCAGATTTTCCCTTTCCTGATCATCTATGGGTATCTTGTTTTACCTTAGTTTTTGTTTCTTAAATCAAAACTGCATGCACACAGCTTCATTATAATACGCACATTACATACGTGCAATTATATACCCACATAGTTTGAAGAACTGTGTATCTTTAGAGCTCGTTTAAAAGGAGTCCACAGCAGACCTGGCCCCACAATTTCCTCTTCCTCGGAGGCACCGACTTCCACGCTTAAAGCCCTAGTGTGCGCCTGAGATGAACCGACTAAGCTTGGCTTTCTACTTGACAACCTCACGGTTATCAGGTCAGGGCTATTTTCTGGAATTACCACCTCCTGTTTTTTCTGTTTACTCCTTTTAAAATTCCTATGATTCAGAGGTCGGACATCCTAAGCTGGCCCTCTAATTCTGTCTTCTGCCTCCTATGTGCCATTAGTTTTTTGGTGAGATTTTCCTAATTTTATCTTCTAATCTATTATGTTTTCCATTTCTGATAGCATACTTTTCATTTCCGAGGGTTTTATATTCTGAATGTTCCTTTTTAAAAGGAATCCATTCCTTCAAGGAGGTTTCATATACTTCTCTCTGAGGCTCACAGGATGGTGGCATTCTGGGCAGGGGGTCCTTCACCTTGCAGAGTCTTCCAGGCTTTGCTCTCATTGCGTTGGTCTCTGCCATTCCTATCGGGGCACCCTTAGGGTGATGCTCGGCTGCCTGTTCACAGTCCAGAGGGGGAGGCTAAACACTGGCTGACAGCTTTGTGAACATGGGCAGGGTCTGTGCACTGCAGACCTCACTGCCCATGATCTACTGAGCCAGGTACTGGGGAGACTCAGGTGTCTAATATTTAGCCGGGTGCTTCCAACCTCCTGCCTGCGAGAACATAACTTGGCTACCCATGTTCTTGACAGCAGAATGGGAATGAGGCTCCACATCCAGTGAATGTACTGTCACTCGGTCCCCTGCGTTCACAGAGGGGATATCCTCTTTGTGCAGAGAGAGGAAGGCCATGCACATCTAGGCCCAGGATGGAAAGAAGGGCCTCAGCGTTCCTCAGAATTCTGATCCCGTTTAAGACACCAAGATAACACACAGTGCCCCCTCTCAGGGACCTCTTCTCCACCCACCTGCCAAAGCTAACATTAGAATAGGAGCTTTCCAGCAGGGGTGGACAAAAGTGAGACGCTGCTAGTGGCCAGAGCAGTGAGGGTTAAGAGAGAAAGAGCTGGGAAGGGAAGAGGGCCTTTTCACTACAAGAAGTGAAGAGGTGACTTACATGACAGAAAAATGTGCACGGGAAAAGAAGAGAGGTGGAGTGGAGATGGGAAGAGAAAGGAAAATTCTGTGGGAAGGCTTCCCTAGGCGCTTTGCCAGCAGATCGGAACCGAAGTCTGGTGGTGATGGGGGCACAGGAAGGAGCGGATCACCAGGGCGGGGCAATGGAAAAATCTCAGGACGGATGCCTGAGGCACTGCACTGGTCCAAACCAAAGGGCTTGACGTGCAGCTTAGCCTGGGCAGGGGGGAGGGGAAGCTCCAGACTGTGTCTGACTCATTCCGCAGCACCCTCCCCAAGTCCATCCGCTCTGACCATACAGGTGTGTGTGGGCGAGGAGGGGACACTTGTTGGGAAATGGACTGATGCTCCTCCAACCTTGAGAACTTTGGAGGGGCCATTCAGGGAAAAGCCCCCACTCCATGGAAATGTTCCTCCCTAGGACAAATCCACCACATTATGGTTTTGGACTTTACTTGGTCAGCAAGGACCTGCCCCTGCACCCTTTCCTGTCTGCTCTCCCACAATCTCAGTGCCGACCCACCCCGCATCCTGGGGCTGCCAGGAATCCTGTGGTCTGTCGGTGGTCACCTTAGTCATGAACAGATATGTGCAGGGAAAGAAACAAAGCAAAAAAAGAAAAAGAAGCCCAGCTAATTTATGCCCACGCGCAGTGAGTCAGCAATGCCTGTCTGCCCACTCACAGTAAAGGTACAAGGTCCTCCTTGGACTCTTCCCACTAAAGAACACACTAGAAAGTGCATCAGAACTGAGCACAGTGGATTTCAACACTATCTTCACTGCCCCTACTTCCCACGATGCAGAAAGACTAAAAACAAAACAAGCAAATGACCACCACCACAAAACCCCCAACTCCCAGGGACTGGAAGTCAGTTTCCTAGAAGTGGAGAAAAGTTTACTCTATTTCCATGACCCAAGGTATCGTGATGATGAACGGGCTGCTGAAACGCCAGTGGGATGCAGATGGCTTCTAAGGCATTATTGCAAGGAAAATGGATCACAACCCTATGAAGGGCAGCCGTTAGCGAAGCAAAAGAAAACGAAACAAATCTGGAAAAGGGCCAGTTCCGTGAGCTGCGGTCACCCTGCTCCATACTACTTTATGTTCTCGGGCAGCTCCCCGTAAGGCAAATTGCAAATGCGCGACAGAGGGGGAGCAGAACGCTTATAAATCAGCCCGTGGAGCCCGTCTGCAGTGAGATGTCTGCGCTGAGATGGCAGGTGGCTCCCAAACTGCCCACATGTGCCAGTTGCTTTAGGTTTCTGATAAAAACGCTGTCCTTTGTAAAGCTGGTCCTCAGCAGAGAGAGGAAAACGAGTTTGGATTATGGGCTCAGCTCTATAAATGCCCACGCACTGTGACCCCCCCAACCACACCCACTTCAGGAGGGGGGTTTGGGGCAAAGGAAGTAACATGCTGTAACAGTTTCCTGGGCATAGTTTCCAGAAAACACCGAAGGGGCTGGAAACCCACAGGATGGGAGAAATAAAGCACGATGGCATAAGGAAACATTTCATTCTCCGTCAGACACCGTCTGTGTCAGCTTCAAGAACAGAAGGGGCGGTAAGTACAGGGAAGAGAACCAGGGGTTAAGGTCTTTGCTAAGGCACACATGACCGAGCTACTTGTCCCAGAGATGAGACTGGATGTGTGCCTATCCCTTTCCAGGATGGGCTGGTGCTTGGTACTCACTCAGGCCAGCTGCCTACAGAGATATTCTTCTGCTGAAGTCCATGGAAAACTTCAAAATCTCTTAGTTACAACAAAAATGTTTGCTTTACTAGAGTAAACTGGACTTGCCAACTAATCCCCCGTGGTAGTAAGAAAGCCAAGCCAGCCTGGCCTGCTGCTATCAATGCTGGTTTTCCGAACACCCTTCTCAGGAGGCTGAAGCCAGGACAGGCCAGGGAAGGCTACCTTCACGGGGAAGATTTCCTGTCCAAATCCATCCAAACGCTCCACTTCGTTGATGTACATAAGTTCAGCTTCAGCTGGCGGGATTCCACTGAAATCAAAAAGCAGCAAAGGAGGAAATGGTTAAAGGCAAACCAAGTCAAGGGAAAATCCTACCCTGTGCGTGGCACATTCCAGAGCTGCGGTTTAGGGGCAGCCCTGGGAAAAGCAATCATCACCCAGCTGTGAGGCGCCCCCCCCCCCACCCTGTGCATCACTGAGTAATTCATTAACATACTCCCCAGTAGCCTTTTACTCACCAGGGAATAAGAAGAGGAAGGTGAAGCATTTAATTAAGAGCCACAGCCCTATAAGGCCTAAATAATTATTCCAGACATCCCTAAGAATAATGCTGCCTGCTTTTAAAGAATAGTTTTTCTCCCACCTGGGGGGAAAACATCACAGCCATTAAAAAGAGAAAAAAGGAGGAAAAACCGATACAAAGTTGATGAGGATGATATTCTGGGAGCCAAGTGGCTGAGATGGGAGATGCTAGGACCACCGCATGGGTCTTCTGAGGTGGGGAGGGAAGGGTGTTTGTTCCCACAGAGCTCCGAGCAGCCCTGCTCCCAAGTGCTGGGTGCTTCCTTCAGTTACAGTCGCCCCCCTTGACCCTTGTGATGCTCACTGTCCCACCCAAAGTAGCTCTTTTAGGACTTCACCCCAAGCACAAGCAGCCCAGGCTTCCCGGGCCCAACAACAGATTTTTAGGAAGCTCACAGAGAGAAATTCCCCTGGCCACCAACTCCACATGTGTGTGGGCTCTCTGGTATGGAAGAAAAAAAGTGGGGAGGTCAGTAAAGGGAGGGAAAAAAAAAAAAAAACCCAGAAAGAGGAGGGAGGACAAATAGCACAAATCTACAGACACCTCTGAAAGCAGAGCTGAATCACAGGCTGGAAGAAATAAAACTATGTTGACTCAGACCAAGGACTGGGGGCTAGGGGCCAAAAGCCTCCTGCCTCTGACGAGACAGGGCTTCAGCTTCACTCGGGGCCTGGCGGCCCCGCCCTTGGCCCGTCTTACCTGTGGGCTTTGTGCTCTTGGGCGACCTTCTGTGTCAGCTCCTCCAGGACAGCCTCTTCCAGGGCCAAATCCTAGCACAGCAGAAAGCGGTTAAGGTCATTCGCTGGTTTGCTTGTTTCTTCTCCATGCGCCCTCATTCGCCTCCCACCTCCTCAACCTCCCCTTCACTCCTTCGAATTGAAGGTTGTGATTTTTAGGACTGGGGGTTTATTTTAACTTTTCTAACAAGGCTCTCCACTATAACTTAGACTACTTCAAGGCATTTTGGGGGGTTGCCACCCAAATTCTGTACGGTCTGGGAATAGCTTTTATTCATTCACTTTGTTCTTCCCTATTTGCCTGCCTCTCAGACTCAACTTCATTAAAAATGCTTTCTGAGTACTGACGTGTTTTGAACAGTCAGGGACAAGGCAGATGAGTTCCCAAACCATCATCCCTTCAAAAGCTGAGCCTAGGAAGGGACTGTGCCTGGCCTTCTCGTCCCCCACTACAACACCGGCAAACCAAGTCAGAGCCATCTGCCCGCTCAGTGCCTACATGATGGAGCCTTGGGAGCCAAAGGGGCCAGGACGGCTCACATGCTACGTCACGGCAGCTCTGTAAGGTAACAGCTGTGTAGCTGACCGGCTGGTGTCCCCACCACCTGAATCCGAGGCCCTTGGGACCAGCTCCCATAGGATCAGTGCCAATTGCACACATCTCTCCCCAGCGCTCCTTCAGAGATGGAAGGAATATTTGCAGGGCTGGTAAAATAAACATTTACCAGCAAAGCTCGGTCAGGGTTGGAGAGATGGAGTCTGGAGGAATAAATCCCAGACAGGGAGACCAGAGCAACCGGTTCTTGAGATGCTGACAGACAGTGATTCTAGAGCTCGTGGTGGCCCCCAGGGAGGCTCAAGCCACAGGGCCAGCTGCCACCACCGTTCCCAGCAGGGAGGAGGCCACAGATGTGCACCGCTCTCCCCCGAGCTCCCGGGGGGTGTCAGAGGGGGTCCTGTGCCCAGCATGTGTCCTGGTGAGGTGGCTCTTCCACACAGTATGCAGGCCATCTCTGGGCAGAAAACCTCTAAAATGCCTCATTCCCTCGATCCTACGACACCATTCATATAAAGATCACCTCGAGTTTAACAACTTTTCATCAATGAAGCAGTACCCTCCAAAAGGCATACCTTGAAACTATGAGCAATATCCCATCTCAAGTTGCAAAAAGAAACAGAAGTATTTCTTTTTTTTTACAGCTGAAAAATGGGAGTGTAACTATATACTGGGAATTCTTCAGCTCTGCAGATGGTCATGAGAAATCTTAGAGAAGATGGAGGGAATTACTAGCAGTTCTTATTTTTCATGGGTTAACTGATTAATTTGCAGTTTCTTGTTTGGCCATCCATTGAAATGCGTCAAGGCCATGATAGGAAATAAACTCAACGTCCTCAGTTTTATATGTGAATAGTAACAAAGATACCACATGGCTTAGACTTAGCTGTGTGTGTTTGTGCATCTAGGCACTGAGTAGCAATAATAACCCAATGCTGATTTTGAAAAGCTAATAAAAGGCATGTGGCAACAGAATAAAATAAAAAAAGGTTAAGTGAGGATCAAAAGGTGCTCCTTTAAACCTCTGCTTCCTCCTGTGAAAGACGAACATGCCCACAGGTACCCCTCTGCTACCCCTGTCATTCAGCAGCCTCACTCTGGGCCCGGGGCCTCCCGGAGGCACCTGGCCCGCCATGGACTGCGAGTGGCCCCAAACCAATGAACAACGGCAGCGTGCATGCCCGTACACAGCCGCACACCTGTGCAGCGCCCTGTGTACTTAACTTTGTTCTTTTCTCTGCTGCAGAAATGCCATTTGACAAATTCGGTTAGTTTTTGAGATCAAACACAGCCATTCATCCCATCTTCCCTCCCCCTCCAAAGGAATGCATTCTTCTCTTTGAAAGGTTTTGTGGAAAGGAGCAGGAAGTTTGCAACCTGCCATGGTTCCCTGCTGCCTACTCAACTAGGTCAACACCTGGCCTGGCATTCAGAGCACTTTACTGTGACCCAGGCTTCCCTGCTCCTCTCTCAAGGGCTCGAGGGCTCAGGCAAACCCCTCTTCCTAAGACAGACTGCTTTTCCATCTCCACGCACACTCGTGCCGACCCCTCCCAGGAGAAACACCCCGACCCATGACATCACCTTGTATGAAATGTCACCCCACACTTCGGGACCCCTCTCAGCTACCATTCCCAGGGCAGGGCTTCCCTATTCCCCCTGCTGGGCCCACCTCTTCCACTGAGTCTCTCTTGGAGCCCTTGCCTAGTCTGCCTGCCTACATCTTCCTTACAAGGCTATCTTACACTCATCGTACACTCCCTGCCCATGTCTCCCTCCCTCTCTGGGATTCTAGACACCCAAGGTCATCTGTTCCTCTCCACATCATTTCCGGGACCTGTCACAGAGCTTTTATACAATGGAGCTTACATAAACTTTCAAAATACAGTAAGTGACCTGTAAACATGTATTAAACTCAACTCAATATGCCACATGTAAGTTGTCAAACGGGAGTTTTTAGTTATGCAAAGCTGCTTAACAATTGTGTGCACCATCTGCCTGCCCTCTGTCTGCTTACATTTCAAGATGCATATACTATTGTAACCGGGAAAGTGCACTCTTCAGCATCCCGGTCCCCGCACAGTGGAGACAGAATAATAATGCTAGAGTGATGATGATGATGATGATGACAATGATGATGATGACGATGACAACTAAATAAACTCACTGAGAATCTGCCGCGTGCCAACTTAAGTACTTTATGGGTGTGCTCCTCTTTCATCCTCAGTCAAAGTAGGCTTGTTATCCTCATTTTTAGGTAAAAAATGGTTAAATAACTGGCCCAAGTTCATACAGCCAGCCAGGGGCAGAGACAGGGTATGGGCACAGAGTGCTTGAGCCCTGTCCTTGGAACCTTCTGACCACAGGCCACAACGTGTCCAGGATGAGGGGGGAAGTGTGGAAGGTACATGACTGATGGCAACGGCCTAGGAATACACGCCATTCGGACGTGCACACTGACCGCAGCTTCTGCCCGGCACCATGGGCGCTGCCCGGCGGGACTGCCCGCGATGCCGGGAACTGTCTGTATCCGAGCTTTCTAGCACAGCAGCCACAAGTTGCTTGTGCTATTGAGTGTTTTAAATGTAACTGATGCAACTAAGGAACTGAGTTTTACATTTTACTTAAGCTTTAATTGATTTAAATTTGAATGTAAGCAGCTATGGGTCACTAGCAGCTACTACCCTGAAGATGAAAGTTTAATATCCAAGAATGACATTGATATCTGTCTGTCTGTAGCAGGATTTAACAAGGCCTATGCTGTTTAAATGTCTGATTTGCTCAGAGCTCAGTGGAGATAGTCTCACTCTGAGAAAAGTATAATACATAAAATAACTCCTTTACTGCCTTGTACTTTAACCTGTCAAGGCATTTTACCACCTACAAACTCATAAATATCACCGAAGCCTGATCTCTGCTTAAAGGCTATGTGATAAAGATGGTTAATGAGAACCCTGGCTGGGTAGCTCAGTAGGTTAGAGTGTTGTCCCGATACACCAAGGTTGCAGGTTCGATCCCCAGTCAGGGCACATAAAAGAATCAACCAACGGCTGCATAAATAAGTGGAATAACACATCAATGTTTCTCGTTCACTCTCTCTCCTCCCCCTTTCCCGTCCTCTTCCTCTCTCTCTTAAATCAATAAATTAAAAAAAAATTTTTTTAGCCCTGGCTGGTGTGGCTCAGGGAATTGAGTGCAGGCCTATGAACCAAAGGGTCACCGGTTCAATTCCCAGTCAGGGCACATGTTTGGGTTGTGGAGCCAGGTCCCCAGTGAGGGGCATGTGAGAAGCAAAAACACACTGATGTTTCTCTCCCTCTCTTTCTCCGTCCTTTCTCCTCTCTCTAAAAATAAATAAATAAAATCTTAAAAAAATTTTAAGGACCATTAATGAGAGAAAGGTAACATTGTGAAAAATTATCAACCTAGTTCACTGACTCCGTTTGAGGCCGAGGGGAAAAAAAAAAAAAAGCATATGGTCTGAAATTCTAAGGTATGAACTTCACACTTTCTTCTCACCAAGCACCCTAAAAAAATATCCTGACTTTTCAGGGGAGCTTTGGAAAGGTTAGATATGTTGATTCAAGCATGTGGACACTAAATCCTGTGAAGAATTTCTGTGCCAAGTAATAGGGTTTGAATAGAAGTTGGTTTAATTGGTAGAATTATAAGGCATAAAAGAGAACAGACCCAGAACATAAAACTTCTGTCTTCTTAGAGGGGGAAAAAGCATAAGGAAAGAGCTACTCGTGCAAAGTTAGACATCGTGCAGCATTTCCTGACCTGCAAGAATAAGGTCGGCTGTCGACCAATTTAAATCTATCTCATGCACTGATTGTGGGTAACAATGGCATCCTAACTTCTCCTAGTCTCTCAAAACCTTTGTCACCAGACACCTGACTTTCTCCCAGATCCACAGCCAATCAGACACAAGTTCTGCCCATTTTACTTCCCAAATATCTCCTGCTTTGCTCTCCTGTTTTTATCTTCACTGCTAATACCTAACTCGTATCTCTGACCCAGAACACCACAACGATTCTCATCTGCTCTGCTCCCACAAACGGTCTCAGTGCTCTACTCCAGCAGGGCTCCAAGTGAGGAGTCTGCAACCCCCTGGACGGAGCCCACACAGTCTGACTCCTCAGGTGTTTCAGGCTCATCTGCCACCTTCAGGCCCTCTCTAGCACGCCGAGTAACCGACTGGCCAGCTGACCCTTACACAGTGATGCATGCCACCTTGTCTCTGCTCCTTGCCTGTGTCTCGATCATTCCTTGTTCCCTTCCTGTTGGCAATCCTGCCCATCCTGTTACTCACACACTAACCTTTAAACCTTCCATAATCCCCCAAGGACATGTAACCCTCTCCCCACATAAAATCCTGATGTACTTTAATACACTTGACCTTGTGTTTGGATTTTGCAAACTTCCGATTGACTCAACCACTCTTTGTCTGCCTGAGAACAAGTACTGTTTCTTGTATAACTTCATTCCCCGGGGGTTAGTTACCCAGGTCAGTGCTTTGGGCCAAACAGTTGATCAAAAAATATGTGTTGAGTGATTACGATTTCCAAAATAAGAGCCAGAAATGTCGGCCTGGGCAGAGCTCTCCCCTAACAGGGCTTTTCAGCTGTTTTAATCCTTCCTCGTTAAAACTTCTCATTTACCCCAAAGCTACCAAAAAATAAACAATCAAAAACTCCCTAGGGATTAAAACCTAGCCTCTTCCCTAACTTAACGCAGGAATGCACATTTTACTTCGTGGCTCATTCAACAGACTATTACGAGCATAGGCCAAGTGCCAGACAGCAGTGGACAAGGCAGAGAGGGCCCCAGCCTGAGGAACACGAGGCTGGCATTCTAGCTGGTGAGACACAGAGAGACTGAGAGAACCAGTTCAGCTACTGGCAGCTCTCAAGCACACACAGCAAAGGCGATGATTTACAGGACATCGTTGGTGGCAGGAGCGCATCACATTGGTGGTCAAGGGAAAGGAATGGGCCAAGGAGGTGGCATTTCAATCAAGATCCAAATGACAAGTCGTAGGAAGGTCTAGGGCAGAGCGTTCCATGCAGGGGGAACCCCTGGACAACAGCTCTGGTGTCAGAAAGGAAGAGAGCCATGGCAGTGGAGGGTAGTGGTGGTGGCATTGGTGTTATGAGGGGCCAGGGGGCGGCGCTGGGGCATAGGCAGAGAAGTGACTTGAAAAGGTGGGAAAAGACATCTTTACTTTTTCAGTGTTTTACAAAATTTGTCCGTACTTTATAAATTCATGGAATTTCCTCCCCAGGAAATAAGTGTGTGTAAAATGCTCTGAGATTTCCAAAGGAAAGAATTAGCTACCCAAAGAAGGTAGAAAATTAATCAAGAAAAAGGAAATTATACTTACCATAGGAAACAACACATATTCTCTGAGGAAATCTTGAGAATCAAACTGATTATAGTCTCCAAAATCAGCTGAAAAGAAGAGACGAGGGAAGGGGTAACAATTTCATTTTTCATATGAAACTAAAGACGGAATAAAATCAGGTGGACTTATCATCACGTTTACTCTTCGCACGGCACCCCATTTCTGCACAATCATGAACGAACACAGGGCCAAGATGCATGCGATACTGTTACCATGTTTCCTTAGCAATATGTCAACAGCAGCATGCGAGCACTGCTACGCGATTTTCTAGAAAGAATGGGGAAATTTCAGAGTGATTCCTAAGCTATTTTTAAAATTTAAACCAAACCTATATTTATCTTCTTGTTAAATACACATCAGCATAGGTCTTAAGAATGCCTGCCAAGGGGACTTTCTAATTCGAGGCTCATTTAGAGAAGTGCAGAGCCAAACCCGTCGGTATCTGTTCATATATGTGCAGCCGGAAATTCCCGCTGTAAATCACCCTTGGCAAGCAACCCAGCGAATCTGTGCACCTCCTCCAAAACGTCTTCACAGGGTGCCAGAGGCCAAAACTTCTGTGCTGTCCTGTTCCCATCTCACCGTGATATGTCTGAGCCCATGCAAAAGGAACATGCTGAGCCCGTATCAGACACCTATGCATCCCTTGCTTCTCATTCCCCTTACTCTCAAAAAAAAAAAATAAATAAATAAATAATAAAATAAATCACAGCAGCATGAAATTTAACTGCTTATCAAAGAATTAGCATCACATAGAAATTGGTTCAGGTAACTTGAAGGTAACAAAAGATAAAGAATCCAGGGTCCACCTGAAAGGCCAGCAGAGGGACATCACCGAGAAGGCAGAGATGCACGTAACTAACTACCAACCAGGTGAGGCCTTCAGGAATAGCGAAGGCCCCACACTCTGCCGGCTTTTGGGAATGGTCATCAGTTACCACATTTCATCACAAAGTCTATCTCTGTTGATGTGTCTTCCTAACTGCCCAGCGAAGCTCTTGGGAAAAGTATTTTGCAGATATTATAGCTAGAGCAGGTTTCAGTAGACTGAAGAGCTAGCTTCAAGGATCCAATGAGAAGGGAATCGAGAGTTAAGTTCACCAACTTCCTTCAGCCTGAAAGCTATCACCAGGGCGTCCCCTGATCCAGGATGCCCACAATAAGCCCGACGGCTGCGGAGTAAGAGCAGGGAAAGGGAGTAAATAAAATGAACAGAGTAGAAAGCTTTTTCAAAGGAGAAAGATCCAGTTTGAAGATGAGGGTCATACTGGATCTTCTCTCTCTTCTTCCTGTTAAGGGTGTCTTTTTCCATTATTTTAATGATCTCCTGTTATAACCACTGACTGTTCTGTCACATTGTTCCGGGCACTGTTCCTTCCTTTTCCGGTCTTTAAGTGGACAGATGGGATACAATGCGCTTGCTGTCCTTCCATCCACAGGGTAACAATAGAAGCGAACTAGGAACTATACAGCCAACAAAAATCATGAGACTGCTAATACCCTGGAATGAAAGAGGTCAAGGGAAGGCTTCCTCTATAAACATTTTAGAACTCAGAAGATTCCACTGCAGTTCGGAGTTTGGGATGGGAAGTTCAATTCACAGCTTCTAAAATAACAGCCCACACAGCAAGGACTCAGCAGCTGACAGGCTTATATTTGGAAGTTAACTGATTTTAAAGAAAATAATGGCTGAAAGGAAAACAGGTTTGTCTTTAAGAATTTTATTTTTATCTTGTTTTGAAAAGGACTAAAGAATTAAGCTATCACTTAATAAAGATTAATGTAGAGATACAGGTAAAATTAAGTAGCATTATGTTATATAAATATATGTAAAAATATGCTTAACAGTTTAGAGAAGATAAAAAAGTTGCCTGATAAGCCTAAACAGGATAGGTCAAAAGATAAATTTAGTGGAATGTTTCTGTTTGTTGCTTCGCATTACAACTGTGCATTTTAAATTTCCCTCTTTAACTGTCTAAGAATAAATGATACTCTGATGTTGAAAGCTATCACACTAGAAACTAATGTGAAAGTCACATGGTCATAGCATTAAGACACAAAATATGACCACATTGGGTACTGGAATAACTCTGAGAAAATGTCCCATAGACCCTGAAATGTAGCTTTATAATTAAAGGCAGGATGAAAGCTGCTATTTTTTTTTCCCCCAAATAAAATGAAGATCACACAAGCACAAGCAATTTGCAAACAGCTTTGGGAAAGAAAATCCACCATCCTGCCAGAAAACTCACTTACTCTGCACTTCTGATGTCAGCTATCTTGAAATGAAAAGGGAGTTACCAAGGGATCTTTAAGTCCATTTCCCTTTTCCCTCTGTGAGGCCAGCAACATCGCATTCACACGGAAAATGGGAATCCACACTCTGGTCTCCCCATCTCTTACCCTGCACGGCGAGGCCGGCCAGCCGAATCACCTGGTCCAGCGTACACCGCAGTCGCCCTTCCAGCACGTCTTTTTTGACTTGCAGGTAATACTGATACCTGGTTCGTGGGAAGAAAGGAACAAATAACCTTAAAAAAACACAAACTTGGAATACATTCCCACCACATCAATGTCCCTGGATGTGCAGCCTTGTGTCCACAGCAGGACACACAGGTGATGCTGATAAAGGTCAGCTCTCTGAAAGATGGAAAGTGACCTCTGCCCATGTTTGCCTTCCTTTGATGTGGCAGGTGCCACATCCCGTTCGTTCTGGGTTGGAGTGCATTCTCATCACGTCATTTCTCTGTGGGCCGGCAGGATGACCTGCTGATAAGGACCAGCCCTTCCTAACAGAGGTGAGAGGGAAAGTGCTCTTCCACACCCGGGCGCCCGCAGCGACACAGCTGCCAGAGCCGCTTTCAGTGCGGGCTTCCTGGGAAAAAAATCTGGAAACACACCATTTTTTTAACTCAAAAGTTTGGAAGGGTAGATCACAAATAGGCCAACTCTTTGGAATTCGGCTCAAGGATGGGATACGACTCTCCAAAGGCAGGCTCGCCCTGCAGGTCTGTGACTCGTAAAAATCGTACCGCATGCAGCCTTGAGCCTTCTAAGCCCAAGAATGTTCTCCAGCCAGCGAACTGCAGATGGACAGAATGTGACCACACGCAGCAGCCAACCTCACAGCAGACCACTGTTCTCAGCAGCGAATACAGGGCATCGTTTCCTTACCAACAACACTGCACTCTCGGACTCACCTAGACAGTTAGAGATCTGCTCACCCGCACCTGTACTTCCCGGGACTCTACTTCCTCTGACCACACTCTTAACACACAGTCACCTCTACAAGAGTCACACTCACCCAACATTCATTCCTGGCAAACGCTAACAACCTTTTAACTCCTGGTAACCATAACTCTCTTCTTCCTAACTTTGGCATGTCAGTTAAGAGAAGTCTGGAGTGACCCAGAGTCCAGCTCCTTTGGAGAGAGGCAATCAGCAATGACCATGAATCATTGCTGGCTCTAGCTTGACATGGACATCCTCACACCGTGATCCAATGCCTGGTTGAGGGAAGAACCAGGCTAGCTGCCCGCTCCGGTGTCATCTCGACTTCTTCTTTCCTCTGAGTCCACTGGACATGGTACAGACAACCATGTCCATCTCTGGTGGGAAAAAAACGTTTCCTCAAAACAGAAGAACCAACCCTGGGAGTCAACTAAAACTCCTTTTCAGTTGAACTTAACATATAAGAGAAAAACAACCTATCTTTCCTGCTCCCATCCTACCTCTCAACTAAAATATTGGTAATGGTTTTACAGGGTCCGCGATTCGATGCACACTCTTCCTTCCAGCCGGCGTCATTTCTAAGGGGACAACATACTGACTAAGCACTTCCTGTACGTCCAAGTCAGCTGGAAGCTGGGGGACATCCCGGGAAGGTCTGGGACGGGCTCTGCGCCCCACAAATGCTCATCATCTCCTGACCACTGCGGTCATGTTTCTGTCCCTAGAGCACTATTAAGGGTTCAATTTTTAAGTACCGATGAATAAAATACTTTAAAAGGTGTTACTGTGGCATTATCTGCTACAGCTCGAGCCTTTTTTATGTGTCACCTTGGAGATGAAAATGATCAGCTGATACCTTTGCAAATAGACCATCCACCAATTAATCCACAGGATCCAGCAAAACAATAGTTCTGGTGTCCTCACCCTGCTGATCCCAGCTTCCCTCTGCCATGATCACGTCTGGGATGCATGGGCAAGTTCTGTAACAGACCCATCCACCCACCAGCAAGGCACACCAGGCTTGCTCCTGGTCACTCAGGGTGGATGTGGGTTTGTACCGGGATGCAAAGCCGAGGCGCTGGTGCGGTGCTTCTTCCTGGGAGCCCTCCAGACTGTGAGAATCGGAGCAGCGCTCAGGACCCAGCGCCATGACCGCATGAGTTGAGGGACAGCGCTACATGAGAATGCAGGCATGAGGGTGAATCTGGACCACATGGGAACTATGCGCTATGTTTTTGCTTGAAAGGCATTTTTACAAAATATAATAATTCTATCCTAAATGAAGACCAAATTAGAGAATATGAGCTGTGATTCTATTTCCAGCATGTTTGGGTTTTGCTTATTTTTGATTAGCAATTCAATTCTGACGGCGGTAAAATGTAAGAGTGAATCTTATTTTGGAAACACGCAATTTCATGGAAGTATACTCCACCCTGTCACAGCTCTGGGTGGAGGGGAAAAGCAGAAAAAACCCGATCCTCATGCCAGGAAAGTAAGTATTTGCCAACTTTCCGAAGGGATCCTCTTTGAAAACTCAAGTTCGCAAGGCAAACTTTTAAATATTTTTCACATTCAAAGACCTGGAAATCATCTGACTGCTGAGGTCCAATGAGCGGTCTGAGGTTAGGATTCTGTTCTCCCTCTAAGAAGTGCTGAACACAACTATGCATATTGAATAGGGGTCAAGTGTCTATTTTCAAAGTTTTTTATTTTGTTTTGAATCTGTCGGGAAGATCGAATTTGTGCATTCAATGTAGGTTTCTATCCATGAAACAGAAAAGCCTCCTGGTAGTTTGTGCCACCGAGCATTCCAGCTGGAGCCCGGCAGTCATTATAAACCAGTCTCTGGAAGTCTCTCCTATCTGGAAGATTTCTACCTAATCTCAAGAAAATAAGTGACTTGTCCGTGTTCCTTCCTCCCCCTGTGATTTTGCAAAAGGAAGTTTTAAAAAGTGCCATATCTGGTCAAGTTACCAGAGCATGACATTTGACAGGGCTGTCAAAGAGCCCTTTCAAAATTCCACTGCATAACATTACCCTCAACACTTACAGATGAACTGCTAAGACCTGCAATCTCTCTTTTTTATTCACATGTGAGGGATTTCTCTAGGCACTGACCCAAACACGGTTTACTTGCAGGTCTGTCACTACTTCTCGGCTTGAGAAATTCCATGTGGTAGGTATCCTGAAAGGTATGACCTGTGTGACCACAGAACCCCCAATAAGATGCAAGAAACCCAGAGGCCAAGTACATGCCACCTTTAAAATATTTCTCCCACCCCTCCCACGAGCGAAATACTCAATCCAAGCCCAGTTCAGCAGAAGTGCCTCAAATAGGGAATAGCCAGGAAAAGACCAAAGCCTTAAGAACTGACTTTGGTCCTGCTTCTACTCAAGGACTCAACATCCTGAGCACAAATCACAGGACCGTGGAGATAGGAGGGTGGGAGGCAGTTATTACTGTTCCAAATATTTGCTGCTGCTCCTCAGGGGGCCTCCCTTCCAGAAGGTCACACACCTGCCACCTCATTAACTCTGTCTAGCTTTGGCGTCCACGCAATGGGAGTGGAAGTGACGTGTGCCACTCCTGGGCTGAAGTCCTCTGATCGAGTGTGTGCTGGGTTCCCATCTCCACCCACCCCCCCGCCCCACCCGCAGCCCTGCAGTGTCCAGGCAGGGACTTCAGCTTGGGGAGACTGAGCCCCGGGGACAGAAGGCAGGGCACACAGCAGACACACAAGGTGGGCAAGAAACAAGCCTCTGTCTTTGAAAACAACAGAGGTCTGGGGGCCCTCTATTGTCGCGGCATAAGCTGGCTTCACTCATTTCATAAGGGAAGGATTTCAAAAAGTCCAACCCTTTTGTTTTCAGAAAAGGAAACTGTGTTGAGGGAGAATGACTTCCCCAAGGTCACGGTGCTCCCTGAAGGCAGGGACAGGCAGACCAGAGCTCAGAGCTCTCTCTATTGCCCAACCCCCATGCCCATAATGAGGGCGGGATTTGATTCCCAGCCATCACAGGCAAGCCATCAGTTCCCCTGGAGTGTAAACATAAAGACGGGAATAAAAACACCACTACCCAGTGATTTTTATGACCCAATGTTTCTAAGGAAGGACTTCAGTAACCAAGCTGCCCTTGCTCCCCCATTAGGTGGTCTGGGCCACAGCCCTTGAGGCAAACACTGACCCGAGCAGTTGTTCTGTAAAAACCCAGCACAGGACATGCTTCACAAATTGGCCCATGGATTATGCAGAGTTGTTTTCTCTCCCAGCGAGAGCCTCCGGGATATGTCACTTTCTTCCTCCAGCGGCAGGGGAAGGGAAAGGAGACTGCACGAGCTGTGCATCTAACTACTTGTTTACAACTTTATAAGATGCACGGAGGGATTAGGTCAAATCTAGAGACTGGGGTCTCCGGGAGGAGGCTCCTAGCCAGGAGAGGCCATGCCTATAAGCAGGTAAAAACCAGGCCCATTAAGTGTATGGATTTCCAAAGACAAATTTTAAAAAATAAACAGCCCTTCATCTGTGTCACAGTCTTTACAGACTCTGGCTTTGAGTAAAGACACTTCTGTACCATGGAACAGAAGCAAGTTATCCAGACCTCGTTCTGTTGCCACCATAACATCTGACGAAGTGATATGATCAGCACACGTCACCCAGGCATTACTCTGCCTGCCCCCACTGCCCAGGAGAGCTGGACGGAAAGCCGAGGATTTTTCATAGTTAAAGGCAGGCCAGTGAAGGCACAGTGTAAGCTGCAATTGCGAACCTGCGGTATCGCTGTCATTATCAGACAGCTCGGTTGGCCTTGCCCTCCTCTGGAGTTCAAGGTCAGTCAAACCAACTTCTCTCTTCCCATGTGCATGGTCACTAGGGATGTGACAATTTAGAGAGAGGGGGCATACCAGTATCAGCCTTAGATTTCTCAGTCTGTGAAGTCTTTCCCTACAAGTCCTGCGGCGGGAAGGGGAGGGAGAGGGAGAGATTGTTTTGTCATTGTCATTAAGACTTTAAAAGCCCCTTCCTCACTAGAAAACTCCCTGTACAATCAGCAGTATCAGAAGAATCTTGCTAGCATGTACTGGCACCTAGATTCCCTCCCCACTGCCTCGGCCAGTGCAGAATGCACCAAAGCACTCACATTGCTTTCTGGTTGATATATGGGGGTGGGGGAGGCAAATGAATATAAAAAAATGAATGCACATGTTTCTCTGCTATAAAAGACAAAAAAGAGGCAACTGAGGACACGCTATCCTAGGCTTCTGGGGCACAGGACAGCAACAGAGTGTAATTTTAACTCTCAGATGGACAGGAGAGAAACAGCACATTCCAGCCATTCCAGAGGGTGTTCATGGCTGTAAATCCAGATAATGGGCAGGGCCGTCCACCCCGTTCTCCGTCTGCCAGGACCAGATAAACAGTGAGCACACAGGCTTGCAACCAGATAAACCTGACTGCCTGCCTGCCTCCCTCCCTCCATCCCCCCATCCGCAAAACCCCTGAGAAGACTTTTAGTTTATGATTATTCGGGTATAATAAGGTGTTTGGTGCCTGGCCCATGCACTATCTACAAGCTTTTACAGTTAATGAATGTTCAAGTTGACGGTCAATTAAAACTATCATCGAGCAAACTACAAAGCCAACCCTCCTGCAAGTATGTAAAATCGAAATAACCCAATGGGGGAGAGGAAAAAAAAAAAGAAAAAGAAAGAAAAGGCTAGAACTATAACTCGATAAAGATCACCTTAAAAGGGAAAGTTTTTCTCCTGGCCTTTTTCACACACCAGCCAACACATGTGCACATGTGGCAACACAAACATGTGCACACAGGCAAATACACACAGACAGGAAGGTCTTGGCTAACGGTCAATTCCAGAAGTTTTCAACATTCATCGATCAGTAGTGTTTAGCCAGACACCGACTTTTCACCGAGACTCCTCAAGTTTCAAGTGAGTCAAAGGATTGCAATTCTTTCCTAAAAAG
Source organism: Anoura caudifer (assembly GCA_004027475.1). Lineage (NCBI taxonomy): Eukaryota > Metazoa > Chordata > Mammalia > Chiroptera > Phyllostomidae > Anoura > Anoura caudifer. The sequence goes on along the minus strand of PVKU01001002.1, from coordinate 137,387 downwards.
GATGATGTTTGTTTAAATGCACGTAAACACACAGGGACCTTAACTACTAGTGAAAAAAGGCCAATGGTAGCAAGGTGTTGCAACAGAGAGAAGCATGCTCCAACCTGATCCTTGCTTTCTGCTCTTGAACTCTTGCATTAATTATAACAAATTACAGGGAACTCAAGTACAGTTTATAAGTACGATAAACTCCCTAATAATAGTCTATCATTTAATCAGGGCTTCTCTTTAAAAAAGAAAAATTCATTCTCTATCATACGTCGCAGAGTGAGAGAGAATACCCTGACGTCCCTTCTTTCTGGCCCCTCCTGTTGTGCTGGGCATGGATTCCTTTCCAGCAAGCCTGTTGCCAGAACCGAAGAGAACCAGTGGGTCTCACCACTGCAGGCTGTGCTGCCCTGAGCCAGGAAGACATGGCATCAGAAGCAGAAATACCTCGCCTTGAAAGAAACACTGCCGTAAAGATGATGATGTTCAGACAGACTCTAAGTCTGTTTTGCTCTGTCTTAAAAATCTCCAGTGACTTGGAGAACAGTCTGGCAGTTCCTCAGAAAGTTAAATATGGAGTTAACCACATGAGTCGGCAATTCCACGCCAAGGTATAGACCCAAGGGGATTAAGAACACATGTTCACACAGGCACTCGTACACGAATAGCAACATTATTCATAATAGAAAAAAAAAGGGGGGAAACAATCCAAATGTCCATCAGCTCACGAACAAAATGTGATCTATCCAGACAATACAGTTAGCCATAAAAAGGAATGAGGCACTGAGACATGCTACGACATGAATGAAGTCTGAAAATATTATGCTAAGTGAAAGAAGACAGACACTAGAGGCCATACAGTGCATGATTCCATTTATGTGCAATGTCCCACACGGCAAATCCATACAGACAGAAGGTGGATTAGTGGTCACCGGAGGCTGCGGGGCGAGGGAATGGAGGAGGGTTGCTCACATTCTGAAATTAGACAGCGGTGATGGTTGCACAATTTTGTAAATACACTAAAATCCACTGGATTGTATACTTGAAAATGGTGTTACATGAATATTACCTCAACAAAACATCTAAAAGCCCTAACCAAGAAAAAGTTCCAACTCCTGATATAGAACACCACGGTCTTCGGGATTCACTCAAAATTACTTTCCTAACTCTCAGCTCACTCCCCACCACATACTGTGCTTCCCAATCCCCGCACCCCCACCATGCTCTTTCCTGCCTCCTCACTGCTTCTTCTGCCTGATGCTCTTGCCCACCCCCCTCCATTCGGAGGACCACCCATTATCCTTCAAAGCTCAGCTGAGCTTGTCCACCAGTAAGTTAAGGAACCCCTGTCCCAGCCCCACAGCACTTCACCCAGGCCTCCTGCATGGTCACCGGTACCTGCCCAACCCCGCCATGACCTCCTCCCAGACTCGGGGCTGGGTCTTACCATTTACTGTCAGTACCTGGTACTAAGTAAACACTCAATAAACATTTTGGAGTAGATAAAATGCTAACAAAGAGAGTGATTCATCACCTGCTGGTAAGATTATCAGATGTTACTGCTTTGGCATGAAAGAGGCATCTAAGAGTTTCAGAAATGTAGCCCATCTCATACCAAGCAGAAGCCTTAAGAAACCCTTGTTTTTAGACAAGGGATTAAAAAAAAAGCCTCCTTCCAAGTCCTAGGGTAACCAACCAGTACTGAACAACAAAGCTGGAGGGATGATGCTACCCAACTTTAAGACTGACTGTAAAGTTACAGTACTCAAGGCAGTGTGGTACTGGTGAAAGAACGGGCAAATCCGTCAATGGAACAGAACAGAACCCAGATAGAGAGCCTCGTAAATACAGTCAGCTGATCTCTGTCTAAGGAACAAAGGTAACTCAGTGGAGCAGAGACAGTCTCTTCACCAAACGGCACTGGGACAAATGTAAATTATAAATGCAAAAAACTGAGTCTAGACCAGACCTTGCACCTTTCACAAAAATCAACTCGAAATGGGTGACAGACCTAAATGCAAAATGCAAAACCACAAAAACCCAACTAGACAACAGGAGAAAGTCTCGATGACCCTGATTGTGTGATGATTTTCAGATACAACATCAAAGGCACAACCCATGAAAGAAATAGTTGATAAACTGGACTTCATTAAAATTAAAAACTTCTGCTCTGCCAAAGGCATTATCAAGAGAATCAAAAGACAAGCCACAGATGTGGGGAAAAAATATTTGCAAAAGACATACCTGATAAAGGGCTCTTTACCTATGAAGATCTCTTAAAACTCAACAATAAGAAAACAAATAGCCCTGGCTGATATAGCTCAGTAGATTGAATGTGGGCCTGTGAACCAAGGGATCGCGGTTCGATTCCCAGTCAGGGCACAGGCCTGGGTTGTGGGCCAGTTCCTGGCAAGGGATGCATAAGAGGCAACCATACATTGATGTTTCTCTCCCTCTCTCCTTCCCTTCCCAGATAAATAAATAAAATGTTTTTTTAAAGAAAAAAGAAAACAAATAGCCCAAGTTAAAAAATGGGCCAAGGACCTTAAAAGACACTTCATTAAAGAAGGTAGACAGATGGCAAATAAACACATGAAAAGATGTTCCACATCGTATGTCATCAGGGAAATGCAAATGAAAACAATGAAATACTACTACACATCTATGAGAAGGGCCGAATTCCAGAACACTGACCACACCGAATGCGGTGAGGATGTGGAGCAACAGAAACTCGTTCTCTGCTGGTGGGAATGCAAAATGGCACAGCTACTTGGGAAGACAGTTTGGTAGTTTTTTACCAAACTAAACATACTCTCATCATATAATCCAGTAGTCACGCTCCTTGGTATTGACCCAAAGGAACTGAAAACACACGTCCACACAAAAACCTGTACACAGATGTTTATAACAGCTTCACTCATAATTTCCAAAACTTGAAAGCAACCAGTCCCTCAGCGGTGACTACATAAACAAACTGTGGTGTATCCAGACAACAGAATGTGCTTCAGCATCAGAATGCAATGAGCTACCAAGCCATGAAAAGACACGGAGGAGCCTTAGTTGCCTATCACTAAGTGGAAGAAACCAATCTGAACAGGCTACATACTGTATGATTCCAACTATATGGTGTTCTGGAAAAGGCCAGACTATAGCGATAGTAAAAGATCAGTGGTTGCCAGGAGTTGGGGGTTGGGGAGGATGAACAGTCAAAGCACAGAGGATTTTTAGGGCATTGAAAATACTCCGTATGAGCCCTGGCTAGTGTGGCTCAGTGGACCAAGTGTAGACCTACGAACCAAATGGTGGCCGGTTCGATTCCCAGTCAGGGCGCATGCCTGGGAAGCAGGCCAGGTCCCCAGTAGGTGGTGCACAAAAGGCAACCACACACTGATGTTTCTCTCCCTCTCTTTCTCCTTCCCTTCCCCTCTCTTTCTCCTTCCCTTCCCCTCTCTCTAAAAACAAAAATAAATAAAATCTATAAAAAACTGTGTGATATTAAAATGATGGACATATGACATACATTTCCCATAGAACTCACAACACCAAGAGTGAATGAACCCTAATGCAAACTACAGACTTTGAGTGATCATGATGTGTCAACAAGGTCATCTTGGTGACAATTCTAGTGAGTGATGGGGGAGGTATGTGTGTGGGAGAGAGGACAGAGGGGGAAGGAGGAGGCAGAGGGTATATGGGAAATCTTTATAGCTCTCCCTCAATTTTATTGTAAACCTAAAACTGCCCCTAAAAAATGGTCTTAAAAGAAACACCCCTTCAGTGCAGACCATTTGTTTGCGTGTGAATGATGTAAACTTCTGAGCTGCCAAGCAGGGAAGAAATAACCCAGAGGTGAATCAAAGCCGAAGATCAACGACAGCATGAAATGCACCCTCCCAGTGGGCAAGGGGAGCACAGATCAACGAGCAACAAGACACCATGTGGATTCTCGCAGCCAAAGCCCCCACCCCCTCCATTACCACTGCACAACAGGGAGCTGGTTCCCTCTTACTCTAGACATAAATGTGCCTTGATTCATCAGCTCAAACCATGTACCTGCCTGCTCTGAACATCACGTGTCCGTAACATTACCTACAACTCCCCTGCGGGAAAGGGGAGCTTAAATTGCCTCTGGAGGCTGGGCGAGCCAACTGCCTAAAGGTCCGTCTTCCTGGTGAAGAGCCAGGTTCATCCCTAAGAAAGTTTGCATAACACCCTTCAAAATTTGGTGAGCTGGCAGATGGAAGAACATTACCCTTATAAGCAATAGGCCCGGCCTGAGAGTGAAGATAAATAAAAATCAACGAGTATGTGGCGAGAAGATCGGCTCCATGGCCGGGCCTGAGTCCTTCCCTGTAATTCTAATTAAAGGTAGCTCCCACATTCTCCTACATGAACAACTGCCAGAAGAAGCCACTTCTTCCATCGAAGCCATGTCCGAGAAATGAGCAGGAAATACTGACTATGGGCTTAACAAATGTTTGACAAACGAATGATGGAATGAAAGGCATTAATTAATTGTATATCCTTGGAGACTATATTAGAAGTTCTCAGCCTATATTAAGTCAGGTGGCTAGATACACAGGGCACTTGATCACTGCTGGTGACCAGGGAACACAGTATGGATAGACTGCCGGGTACTGGGTGTCCTCCTTCTTCAAGCCAGCTTCCTACCATCGCAGCAGGCAGCGCAAAGGGGCCTGCTTCAGCTCTTACAAATCAAATGTGCTCGTCTACCCAACCTTTACACACCTGCTGGACTCAAGGAACAGATTCTATGTTGGTCAAAAGGCAAGTGACAAGCCAGGCCAAAGGAACATCTTCCAGCTGTGAGGACCTGCAGTCTAAATAAGTGTTGGAAGGGGATGATCTGTCATGGATTGTGATCTTTTCCTGTTCATGGTGATGGCTGAGAATCCTTTACTATCTGTCTTCGGTCCATGCTGTCGCTGGGCCCTGACACCTTGGTGCCCCACGTGAACAACCATCTCCATCCTCTCCTCCCACATCTCTGGCATGGAAACCGGGACCCCACCCACGTTTTGTCCCTCAGAGCTAGCCAAATCTAATTTTATACTCTGGCTGCTGGTTTTTACTTACTGACTAATCTAACTTTTAAATATTTGGCATCTCTGGGCTTCAGGCTCTAGTGTTTAAACCCTGCTGGTACCTGCTCATCCACGCTCTCTTTGTCACTGAATGCACATTTTCTAATAGTTGCAGCTTAAAAACGCCTAAGGACTGAAAGAAGGACCAAGAGTATATTTTAAAACACTGACAAAAAATAAAAACTACATTGGCTGAATGGGGTGTTCATCAGAAATAGCAAAATAGCTGCTATTTCTGCCCTTGAGTCAGAAATACAGGAGCTACTTGAAAATCTGGCAAATGACCTTAATTTCCAGAATCTCACGACAGGTCTCTACCCACTGCATTTTCTAGCTAGCCAGTGAGATCTGCGTTCAACGTCTCCCCGGTTACAGCACTTCAATATCAAAGATTTTACGTATTTCTAGGAAATACAATCTCCCTCTATCAAGCTTGTATGTACCTTGGGGGCATGGACCACCCCTTTTTGTTCAATATGTCCAACCCACTAGACTTGGTAACTATGCACAAAGCATTATGACCATTTACTGACTCAGAGAAACCCAGTGGGTGAAAAAAAAATGCTTTTTTTGGAAGTTAGCCACCCAAAAGTTGGCATAGAACAATACTGGACTCAGCAGAAAACAGAAAAATCCCCGGATCACCTACACTAATATTTTATGTTAGATTGCATAAGCTAATGCCTTTCTCCAGCTACAAAACTGGAATAATTCAGTCTAATCTCTGTGTTCCCACTGCATTTTGTAATTCTAACATGGTATTGATTAGGCAATTCGTTTAATTACGCATGCCTATCTTTGCTTCCTTAGCTGTTTTAAAGGCTTCTTTTGTTCTGTATTTCCCCTCAACCTCTAGCACACAGTAGGTCCTCACCATACATTTCCATTACAGCATCATTATGTTTACGTTACATTACAGCAGCCATACATGATGTGGCTTTATGTACAGCCGGTTAATTACAGACTGGCTGCAAGCAACTTCACAGTTCCCAGGGTAGTCTGAAAGAACTAACAAAAACACACCACATGTCTATCAAAAGCTTGGAAGACTTGGGTTCCCCACAATGGAAATTCTACTCAATTTTTCTAGATGTTCAGAAACCAGAAGAGTCAATCATCCTAAAAAATAACAGGGCTTTCCATTTGCAGAGCTGTTTTCCCAGTGTTTCCATGAGTCACAATCAGTGTCGATTCCTGTTCACAACAGCCCTTTAAGAAGGTCACTACAATGACCCCCTGACCCGCGAGGAAAGGGAGGCTCAGAAAGGCCAGGTGACCTCCCAACCCTCCTGATTTTGGTCAAAGGCTCTTTCATCACCACACCGCGCCTGCGTAATAAATTGGCACTGCCTGTGGGATCTATAAGTCTGAAGCATAAATCTCCAAGGAAAAATTGGAAGGAAGCACGAAACTACAGAAGGTTGTAAACACATTACCACATGAAACCACAGATGGTTTACTGAATTTTTACTGCTGGAAATGGATACTTTTCTTTTTCAGAATCTTCAAAAGCAGTTGGGGATATCAAGTGTAGACACAACTGCCAAAGATAAAATACCAAACCAGCGAACATCTCACTGCCCAAGAATCTAGCATCTTCCCATGCTGTGATTTCTGCTTGATAGTCTCAGGCATGGAAAATGTCTCTCTACACTTCTCCCTTTCAAATTTCTTCTGGGGCTTCAGGGTGGAAGGACGGATCCCCTTTTGTTGAATGCAATTTTAAATCATTTTAGATGCCCTGTCTTCTTTTAGAGATGTACTTTACTAACTGCCCCGGTCTCTACAAGGGAATCCTTTACAACCCTCTGCCTGTAGTAAACTACAAGGGAGCCAGCATGGTTTCCTAGAGAAGAAAATGATGACCCAAAGTGACAGCGGATGGAACACAGGTAGAAAGAAGCCCACTGTGTAGGTATAGGGACAAGGGAGGCAGACTGTCAAGCACAGAACTGTAATTCCCACATCAGAGAAAATTCCTCATTACCTACATTTTGTGGAGAAGGCTGCTATAAACGCATTCTTCCTTTTTATTCTACGTGTAAGAATTTAAAAGGATCTCATCAGACACCAGAGTGGGAAAACATCACAGGCCTCTTTAGGAACCAAGAACCCAGAGGCACAAAACCAAGAGGGGGACCAGTTCTGGACATTAAGTGGCTGCACTGGGCATAAGGCCATGCTCACAGGACGTGATTCTACAGAAAGGAGGTGCTAAGTAGGTATATTTATTCATCATTCAACAAAACAGTGAGCACCAACTACGTGCTAGTTGCTCTTGGCACTAGGGATACAGCAGTGAACTAAAAAATCCCAGTCCCTGTTCTCATTCAAAGAACGTAACATTCCAGTGGGGACCCCAAGCAAGAATTGAGTAAGTACATTTACTGGGATAAAGTCAGATGGGAGGTATGGAGAGTAACAAAGTGGGAGGTGGGCAAGCAAGATCTCTCTGTAAAGTGAATCTGAGCAGAGACCTTAAGGACATGAGCAGCTGGCCTTGTGGGTATTTGGGGAAAGAATGTTCTAGTTCAGCAGGGACAAGGTCCTGCAGGAAAGCACGCCATGGGCATGCTGAAGAAAGTCAAGAAAGGCCGTATAGCAAAGAGTGCGCAAGAGGACAGAAGGTAGAGGGAGTGATGAGGGAAAGGAGATGAGTGGTCTAGCTCAGAGTCCTTCCAGGGCAAACATAAGGGTTTTGACTCTACTGCATAGGATGGCAAACCGGCGGAAGGGGCTGTGTGAAGCAGCTACATAAACCGACGTGTGTTTCAAAGACTCATCCTCACTGCTGTGGAAGCAGGGACACCAAGCAGGAGAAAGGACTCTGGACTGAACTGGAGAAGCAGCAGTGGGCGTGGAAGGAAATCAAGTCTGGGCAGATTGTGAAGGCTGAAAATGGGGTGTGTGAGAAAGACAGAATTCAAGGGTGACTGCGGAATTTTTGGCCTGAGCAACCAAAATATAATTTTCAGATAAAGACTTCTTTTTGGAATATTGACAGAGTGTGTCTTAACAAATAATTTGAGGGAAACGAAATGAACTATTGGTTAAAGAATATATATTTACACATATTATAGTATATATTATATTATAGTATGTACTAACATATAATATACGCGTTTTATACACACACACACACACACATATCTCCGGATTACCTTTCACCAAAACCTACAAGTTCATCAAACCGCTTTCGCCAAATATTTTATCCAACCTTTTTAAAGCCGGGGGGGAGGAGGGGGGCTTTGATACAGTAATGGATTTGCTGTTTTTTCATCATTATTCATCTTCCTTGTCCCCCACATCCTCTGCTTCAGATCTCTGATAAAGAAATACCTTTGCAGGATGAAGTTCATAGACATTTTTACCTATTTTCTACGATCTGAATTTTGACTGCAGACACAGAACGGACCCATGCACCAAGCATGGAGTGAGCAGAAGAGCAAGCAGTGGGAAGTGAGAAAGGAAGCGTTACCCTCAGCTGGTCTTTAGCAAAATCTCTAAAACACCCAGATCATGGGCGCTCCCCACCGGATCCTCTTTGTGAAACTGTCATATTTTAAAAAACAACATCATCATCAAATTGAAGGATGACAGCTAAAAGTAGTCTTTGCAGCATAACTTGACCAAGACACATGCGCTAAAAAGATCAGGGAGGAAAAACAAGTTTTTGTAATTAAAAGCTACTATTTCATGTATTTTATTTCTATTTTCTTGTGTGTATAAAAACTCATCGAGAGCCCTGTCATCTTTACACTGGCACCTAAGTCTTGTACACGTTCCACACAGAGCTAAGTCGCCACTTTCTCAAGCTAGTACGTTCTATATAACTTTCAGTTCTTTTTTTAAAAAAAGATTTTATTTATTTATTTTCAGAGAGGAGAAGGGAGGGAGAAAGAAAGGGAAAGAAACAACAATGTGTGGTTGCCCCTCAAACACCCCCTACTGGGGACCTGGCCTGAAACCCAGGCGTGTGCCCTGACTGGGAATTGAACTTCGACCCTTTGGTTTGCAGTCTGGCACTCAATCCACTGAGCTACACCAACCAGGCCTCATCAATTCTTAAATAAAGGAATGACTGTGCTTATACATAGGCTGGTTTCCTCATAAATGTCATGATCATAAGTTTATGATAAGTGTAAAGGAGAACTGAATCAAAAGCATATACAAAAAAGAATGAACACAGTGGACACTGGTATACTTTATCATATACATGTTTATATAAACATCAGCATGTTCTGATGGGTATCATTTTCTCTATGGAGGGGACTTGTGATAATTATTACATAAAAGTAAACCATTAGTTGGGAGTTGGAAAACACTGTCTCACAATTGTTTTACAGCATCCAGTTTTGGTGTGTGATTTTAATCACTCAGATAACTAGGGTACCATAGGCTCTTATAGTTCCCAACATGAATTGTATAAATACAGAAGAAGACATTCATAACCTGTATATTTCAAAAATGTGACCATGAGGACAGAGACTCTATTTTATTCGCTGCTGTATCTCCAGTAACTGGAAGATCCCTAACATGCAACAGATCCTGTTGTGAATACTTACTGAACATATACATCCATGGCTGAATGAATGAATGAAAATTCCAGCTGGGTGGTACAGTGCCCATAATGGCTATCCAAATTAACTAAAATATTAATTGTGTAAATTGTGTTAAGTTATACTAGTGATTCCATGGTAAGGATAAATATGCTGTGTTTTATAATAAAATATTTAGAAAGTAATAGAGGTAGATAATTTTTTTTCAAAATATAGGGTTTTATGATGAGAAGAAAAAGTAAACGTGGTTCCTTTATAATGAAAATCTGGGTGCTGTAGATATGGGAGGTAGGACTTTTCCTTCAAGATCACCTAACTCAAACTCTAAAGAAGAAATTGCACAGTTTAGTTCCAGGATGCAGAATGAGATTTCAGACCAGGACCCTGTAACCCAATAGCAACAGGAAAATCTTAAACTTCAAAAAAACCCTTTCTTCTAAGAAATCAAAAAATATGCAAAAAGATTTAATTATATCTATAAGATAGAAATGTCCAACCCGCTATGGTAAAGGGTAATTTATTTAACAGATTAAGAAAATAGCAGAGAAGCTAACTGGCTTCCCCAAGTTCACACAGCGAATTAACAGGGGCAGTAAAAGCAGCGCAGAACTGGTGGCCCCCCGGTCTGTGTGGATGGCGGGAGGAGCACACTCCATCATCTGTCCTTCAGAGAAGTGGGAACTGGCTCCGGGCAGGTAGTCAGCTTGCACAGAGTTATCCCAGAAGTGAAGGCATGCCACCGAAACACAAACCCAGGGCTCTTTCTGCTACAACTTAGCTGTTTCCTACCACATTCTAGAAAAACCTTGAGTTTACACGACGGTTTTCCTCTCCTCTCATTTCCCCTGCTAGGAATGTTCCGCTTCCACCACACCTTCCACCTTCACCTCCACACTCACCATCAGTGAGTTCCTGCTGCTGAAGGGGGTCTCCTTACCCTTCAGGTGTGAATGCTGGGGAGAAAATGGGCTTACAGCCTCTGGCCTGGCTTGTCTTCCCTCCCAATAGTCTTGATTCACTTATCAAAAACCAATGTCAATGATACTTCCTGCAATGATTAATTATGTGTGTCATCGTGGCCAGGCCATTGTACCCAGATGTTTGGTCGGACGTTATTCTAGATGTCTCTGTGACAGTAATTTTTAGATACAATTAACATTTAAATCAGTAGACCTTTAAGTAAAGCAGTCTACCCTCCATAATAAGAAAACCTTAAGAAAAACACTGACCTCCCTCAAAGAAGAGGGAACTTGCCAGCAGACCATTTTGGGGCTCAAACAGCAACTCCTCCCTGGGTCTCCAGTCTGCTGGCCCACAATGGAGATGCTGGACTTGCCAGCCTCCATAATTGTGTGAGTCAGTTCCTTAAAATCAGCCAATCGATCTCAATTGATAGATATATAGATAGATAGACCCTGTTAGTTCTGTTTCTCTGAAAAACCCTAATACACTTTCCCAAAGTTTCCCCTAATCATTCTACCCATAAAGGGTGCTCCCAGTAGGCATCTATTATATACTACTACCTTGAAGTTCAGGTATTTTAAAGTGACCATCTACTCCTCTCTAATAGATTAGAAAACCCATTCAGGACAGGCATGGCATCTTGTGCCGCTCTGCATTTTACAATACACCTTATACTTAGGAAATAATGTGTTGACCAAATGCCCAGAGATGAGTCTCAAAGTCAGAGGAGGCTTCCAAGGCAAGAAGGAAAAAGGAAGAGGGAGCCACTTCAAGTACTAGCAAAGAACAGACAGCAAGTGGTGGATCTAGAATTCAAATCCAGGTCTGTCTGACCCAGAAGCTTGTGCTCTCCACCACTCCGCTGCACTTCAGGCCAGAGGTAAGAAACCAGAGAGCAGGGGCAGAGCAGGCCGGAAGGGCTTTACGCGGCAAGTGGTGCAGCATAGGGGTCGACGTGTGGATTCTGGAGCATGCTGCGTAAGTTTGAATGACAGCTCTGTCGCGTATGCACATGGTATCCGGGGAAAGTTACTCAACCACTCTGTACCCTAGCATCCTGTTCAGTAAAATGAGAAAAATAATAGCCCTAACTCTAAGAGTTGCTATAAGGACTAAATGACATAATACCTATAAAGAGCTTAGAATTATGCCCTGCCACAAACTAAGTACCCAATAAATGTTAGTAGTCATCATTATTGTTACTATTAAGAAAGATCAATACTCCCAACTGAGTAAGTGCCAGAGTGCTTGCTTTTTGTTTACTGATGTTTCTGAGGGCCTCCAACATGAATAATGAATTCAACGTAGGGAGCAAAGGAAAGCAAGATCAAGTGTTCTAAGATTTTTCAGCCTTTAAATTTGCTTTTTATTTTTCTGGGAGTAAGAAAAATGTTGGAGAATTGTTGGGTAAAATACACTCAGCAGAAATGAGGATACTCATTAAAGCCGTGTGCGAGCATGTCCATAGGATATATACTAGAATGTTCATAGTATGTGCACTGGAAATGTAAATGCAGCACAGTTCATAATAGCTCCAAAATGGAAACAACCCTGATAACCTTCAACAATGCAATGTGTACACCGCAGTACATTCAGGTACTGGCATACGCAGCAGCGAAGGGTGGGCAGAGTGAAGCAGTGGCTAGAATGTGTTAAGTGGAGGATGCACAGACTGCTTTGTTTGGGGTCTGATCAAGCTGGTTTCTTTAAGGGGAAGTCAGAGTGAAGGACTTGTAATGTCCTTGTTATCATTACAAAATTCTGTGTTTCTTAAATGAAAACCTAAAAGGAGAATCTGTACAACGCTCCGATGAGCCTCCTCCACAGTACCAGCAAATAGGACTCCAGACAATTAAATACACATATATACTTCATCCCTCAACATCAAAAGCTAGATTGATTCTCTAATTTATTTTCATGCTCTCTAATCCAATTACTTATATATTGAGCCAAAGGTAAAGTGGGGTAAAATGTTTCAAGTAGCCCTGGCTGGTGTAGCTCAGTGGATTGAGCATGGGCCTGCGAACCAAAGGATCGCGGTTCGATTCCCAGTCAGGGCACATGCCTGGGTTGCAGGCCAGTTCCCAGCAGGGGATGCACGAGAGGCAACCACACATTGATATTTCTCTCCCTCTCTCCTTCCTTCCCCTCTCAAGATAAAATAAATAAAATCTTTAAAAAAATGTTTCAAGTATATGTGTGTGTTTCCAGGTAAAATGCAAGTATCACAGGGTCATGGATAAAACCCTGTAATTTAACATTCTTCTCCTATACAGCTTCAAACTCTATATGGATTTCTAATTGTATTGTAGTTATACTTACACAGTGTTACAAGCCAGCAAGTAATCCTATTAAATCAGGCAGAATGCCTGCTTTAGGGTGTAACGGTTCAATAATTTGGGATACCCTTTCGAAAATCAACCAAGTGTAAAGAACACAGCTTCCCTATATCTGGTATTTTCCAACTTCCTGTGAATAAACTATTTCCGAGCCATAGTTTTAAAAATAAGAGCGGAATATTTTTGTGAAAAACTGTCAGAACATTAGCTCCCAGGATCACACTCTGGTACTCGTAACAGGAGAACATTAAATCACAGGTGTGTATGTCCACGCATCTGCAACAGAAACACCTTTCTGTTTAGAGTGAAAAGGTGGTCACGGAAGTTTGTCTCGAAAATTAAGACACCTGCTATCTAGAAATGCGTCTTTCTATCTTTACATTTTTCTTAAATATATTGTACTTCCACTTAGTAGTTGGAATCAAAGATTCCACGAAGCAGTCTACAAAAGAATCTCTCTTTTTTTTTTAAAGGGATCAGTTGTGAAAAGGAACTTTGATCTTTTCACAACTGATTTCAACTTAGGATTTCATTTGGCTGAAATTTTATTGTTGTTTCTCAATTTACCTGCTGTTTCATCTCACATTCACCTAAATGCAGGAGACATGGACAAATCAGAGAATGGAAAGAGAATTACTGAAATCCATATGTGAAATTCTCAGTTTTGAAAAATTCTCGTGTATTAAAATTAAATCTACAATTTCAAAGCCTGGAGGACTGGAGGAAAGGCCTCACTGAAGATTTTTGGGTCCTAGAGTAGTATAATTCAGTCAGTTGTTATTACTTCTTTATTAAAGGTACACAGAATGTTAAATTCTTGTACAATAAACATAGACCCTAAATTTATATATACATAAACATATATTACATTATGCATAATCTATTATGCATTATTAAATTCTAACTGAGAGATTTAAATCTTGTATTCTGCCCTGGCTGGTGTGGCTCAGTGGATTGAGCACCGGCCTGAGAAACGAAGGGTCACCAGTTCAATTCCCAGTTGGGGCACATGCCTGGGTTGCAGGCCAGGTCCCCAGTACAAGGTGTGTAAGAGGCAACCACACACTGATGTTTCTCTCCCTCTCTTTCTCCTTCCCTTCTCTCTAAAAATAAACAATTTTTAAAAATAATTAATTAATTAGATAATTAAATAATTAATTGATGTATTCTGAAATTGAGGAAATGCAACCTGACCAAAATCCCTGCAGGACCTTGGGTTCTCCACTTTGTTCCTTCCAGAACCCCCACGAAGATGCCCACACATATTCTACTTACTTTGCAATTGTTTGACCCCTTCCCAGTTGCTCAAACTCCACCAGAGAACCTGTGGCATCTGTGCACTAACATCAAACGCCAGCTGTAGCAGGAAGAGCATCAGGACATAGCGGCACTCCATCTAACCAAACTTAAGAGTAAGAGTCACCTGTGGCACTGATTAGAAACAGATTTGATCTGCAAAGTCAGGAGGGCAACAAACTGCATTTTTCAAAAAGACCACAGGCAATTCTGACACATGCAGATTAAGCACTGCACTCAAAGAATCAATGGGACCCTAATTTCTTAGTGTTGTTTTTTAATAATCACCACTTCCTGAGAGTCCATCACCTCTTTAAATAATCTTTAACTGGAATCTGTTTAATCTTCCACAGACTACACCCTCTTCAAATTACAGTTACTGCAAGATTAGCATGAGGTCAGCCTGGCCCCTGCTGCTGCAGTGAACTTGCCCTCCGACCCTGACCAGCTAGCTGCTCTGCCCCTCTGGGCGGCTGGGGGCCAGGCCTGCGTTATTCTGTTTCCTCGAACTCACAGGTAACCTTGGCGCAGCAAAGGGGAGCAGCCGGGGCTCTCTGGACTGGGTCTGCCCTTTGGATGGAACTGGAGTGAGGGTGGGCCGCCTCCTTGGAGAATATGTGTTTATGATCGCAATAAATTAATTTTTGCAACCAATTTTTTTTGCACTTCCACTAGTTTTTGCAACTTTATCTTTGGGAAGTGACTGATAGAATAAAGGGCAAATCTGAAATCTTCAACATCAAATCCTCTGACTTTTGAGGGTAATTGCGACTTCTGAAACTGATGAGTCAGCATCAGATTTGTACTCGATAGGTTTCTACTAAAACAGGGTTTATCTATGGTAACTTGGTCTCTGCTAATCACCAAATGTGTACTAAGCCCCTTGGTGGCACTGTAATACCTCCCCTTGGCTAGGCCGAACTATTTCCCAGAATGCTCTTCCACTGGACATTTTCAGTTAGCAATGGCCACGATTGATTCTTCCACCAGGTGCCTCACACCTACCTGCACAGCTTCCCAAGGAATGCAGTCATTTCCCCAATACCTTCTAGTATATGTTTTGTATTTAGCAAAACAAATGCTATTTGAATACCTACCACGATAGGTGCTTTCTGAGTCCTCACGACAGCTACGCTAGTATGTTGTCCCGACTGACTACAAACACAGATGACGGAGGCTTGGGAGGCTGCAGAGCCTGACCAAGAAACGAATGCTAACAGCCAGGTCTTCTGACTTTGAGGCTGCGCTCCTACTAGAGCAGAGTTTTGTTTATGAGTGACATTTTATTACTAGCTATTCATTTTCCTTGAAAATTAGGCTGAAAACCAGTTCTTTGCTGATTCCAGCAATCATTCAAAATAGACAACACAGTCTGGCAGACATAACTTGCATTGAAGGTTTTCCGTAGGTATCCATCTTTTCACGGTTGCTCAGTGACCCGGAGGGTCTAAATTACTGACCTTTTCAAGTTTCCCTTAGAATTATGGGATCCTGTCTTCAGTTATCATCACAAACGTCTTCTACCTTCTCGCAAACATACATCCTGGTCAGAAATGTTTGCTTCTAACATTGCATCCTCTCCCTGCTTTTCTATTCAGGCATCATGTGTCTGACCTGCATTTTAGCTGAACTTAGGTCAAGTTTGCTGGGCTTTGCTCTGCAAAACAGACGCACATTTTTATGCTGGTGGAACCTCTACTCACTCTCCCCGGCTGCAGGCGCAAGATGGACAGGCTGACCTTGAAAGAGAGTTTGGCCGGAAGGTGGTGCAACACGTCCCCTCCATGACGACTCCTGCTGGAGTGCACGAACTCCACCAAACGGCAGTCCTGTCCTTCCCCAGGCACACCTGGTAACTCGACACTAGCTGACACCTTTCTACTGTGTGCTTCCAGTATCTCCATTTCCCGCTCTTCTAAAGCGCTCAGTGTCATCTGAAAGCTTGGCACTGTCACCGTGTGCCCAGGGCTGCAGATCACTGATAAAAATGTTAAATAACACCCATCTTAGTTCCAATCTCCACATAATACTCACTATTTAAAGGACCCCGTTCAAAGAAGTGCCTGTTTTCCCCACCCTTTGTTTCTTCTGTCTAAACTGCTTCCTTCCCTTTGACAAAAAACTCATCCCTTCCAACTCCACAGGCTATCTCCGCCAGTGTAGCCGGGGAAGGGAGGGGAGGATGGGCAAAGGCTTTTTGGAAGTTTCAATGAGTCGCATCCATGGGCTTGCAGGCTTGGTTCACTTAAAACCATTCCAGTACTGGCTTAAGAGCCAGGCTTCTATCACTGAGCAGCTGTGTGACTAAGGGCAAAGTCCCTTTATCTCCCTCATTCTCAGTTCTTCATCTGTACAATAAAACAACTAGCCTCTGCAATCTGTGGTGTCCCGTGTCTAGACAGAACAGGCTATGATTCTGGTAAAGCTTACTCTGTCTTAATAGAAGACAAAGTGTACTTTCTCCAATAGGCTGTTTTTTTAAGATTTGGGTGACTTTTTATTACATCATCATTATTATTATTATTATTACTTCAGCCTATGGGATTTTCAGTGCCTTTCTGGTGGATGGCACTTTTTAGGGATGATCAGAGATGATGCAGATAGCGAAAGAAATAGAGGAACTCTGAGAAACTTAGGCCACGTCTCCACGCAAAGCAGAGGGACATGGCACTGGAGTGATGTCCATAGAAACAAAGATTTCAAACGAGGGGTTAAGGGAAACAACAGGTCCAGCCAAACCGTCTGCAGTCACGTGAGGGTGGCAGGGTGTGACCACAGCTGCACGCTGAGTGGCACAAATCTAACGGGCCCAGTGACGCATGGGGTGAGCCAGTGCTGAGAAGCTTGTCAAATTACACGGAAGTGCAAGGGTCAGCGGTCGCACCCTAAAGGCTGGCAGGGCCAGGCCATCAGGTGAACCCGTAAATGCTGCTGACGGTAACACTGTGGGCAGTCGGGGAAATGGGTCAAACGAGATAGCACATGCCTACCTAGGAAGCATCCAAATGCAATTCTTTAAAAAGTGGTCCAGGTGAAACAAAACCTATCCAGAGGCCAGAATCAACCCTCGTGGGACCAGTTCCTAACCTGTGACTTCACAGGGCCTCAAGTCCCCCGAATCTCTCTGCTGACACTTCAACAGAAACTAAACTCCTTGCTACTCTGGCAAAGTTGCGGGGAGGGGCAGGAAAGGCCGTAGTCAATGTTTCTCTGACAAAGGGAAATACAAGGTTTGGTTTATTTAACGGATGAAACCTCCACCTGCGAGTAATAGAACTTTTATTAGAAAAAACAATCCTTTCTTAAGAGATGAAGAAGAATGCCCACTTCCTAGGGTCCCAGAGAGGACTGAAAATCACCGCAGAGACTTAGTGCAGCAGCCCCCACACAAATGCTGGCCGCTGCCACTGTCACTGTCATTCAGCTGTGTCACGGATGGGGCGTAAGCTTTGCTCGTCCACAGAGCCTCGGAGACGTGTAATATCCCCTGGCTGGGAGGTTTCGGTCTTATACTGGGTCAGACAGCAGCCACGCCATAAAGCACAAAAAGGGATTCTGTGCGTTCCAATGCCTGCTGCAGTGCAGCCACTGCGGGCCACTTTAATGTGTGAATATATAGCCCCCTTGTCACTTCCCTCCTCCGTGCCCACCCGCTATGCCAAACTCAGGTCCTGGCACTGAGATTCCAGGAATAACGTGGAGCAAAGAATTCCAGAACATCTACTCCCTGTGCCTCCTTCTCCCCACAAGGGTTTTTTTTGTTGTTGTTGTTGTTAATCTATTATTGAAATTAGCACACCATTCCCAATGCCACCTGTTGTAATGATACCCCTACAAATCCTAAGAACGCCTTATAAGGAAGTGGATGTCTTAAAAGCATGCAGAGAGCATAGTTGGCATGCTTCGACACGACAAACACCTCTTCCCGCAGCTTCTGTTGGTTTTGCCCTCTCCCCACCCCTCAACCGAAGGTAAACACTGCTGTGTGGGATCCGCATGTTCTACTCAGCTTTTGAATAAATGGCACAGTCTAAAGTTTTAATCCGTGCTCCACCGCAGACCTTTCTCATTTCACGGGTCAAATATTGAACCAATTAGGAATCAGTGAATGAGTGAATGAACAAATGAATGAATGTATCTTTGAAAATCAAGGAATACACAAGGATACAATTCATATCCTGGCTTAAGAAATTAAGTTATTTCCTGAATGGCTCACCAGAAACATATGATTTTTGTTTGTTTTTGAGAAGTTCAGAATAGACCATCAAATACTAGTGAACACATGTTAACCATATGATTAAAAATGAGATCATTTTAATAGGTAAAGCAAAGGTTTCTTTTTTTTTAGAAGTACCACTTCACCTATTTTTTTAAATAAACGTTGCCTTACTAATTAAAATGTACAGAAGTATATCTTGCTTTATAAAGGGAGAAAATCAAAAGTCAGATGCACTAAAGCACCCTAACATTCCAGGAAAGCTCCCTTTGAAACATAGAGGCTGCCTCTGATGTATTTCTTTTTGAAATTCTGGTTTTTCTCATTTCAGGGCACCTACATGAATAATAATGTCAAGTGACATTACCAAAGAATTCTGACTTATCTTACTAGTTGTTTTCTCCCAAAGAAACACCCAGGTCGTGTTTAAAAGTTAACTTCATTTTCTCTGCCTATACCTCATTGTTCCAGTGCGAAGGGCTGCCTACATAGCTAACCACATCTCTGCATATCTCGCAAACTATCTCTTTTTCCTGGAGGGTGAGGAGGACAGAGAAGACCAGAAGCAGCTCCATGCATTTGGAAGCCTTGCACAACGAAGCAGGCATGAGCGCGTACTCTTGATTTAATTAAGACAAATATAAACTTTGCAGAGTGCTCTTCTTCACAGGATGACAGGAGGAAATCCTGGGTGAGGATTGAGCAAATAATCAATCAGTTTTCCTTAAGCAAATGAAATAGATTTTGTAACAGCATCCCAGACTCAGTAGGATTTTCCAGTGAGGCAGGTCCAGGAGCAGAAATGGTGACCGGGGCCATGTAACTAATTTCGTATTTGCATAGATAAGTGAAAATTTTATTTGTGTTCCCCTGCAGGCTTTTTTTAATTTACTTTTTCTCTTGGATCACGCCCATCACAGTCGACTCCAGTCCACCCGACTGAGAGCAACTCACAAGGTTAGCAACAACGAGCTGAGGTGGATGGACGGAGGTGGGTGGAGGGGGCTGTCCTGGGCAGGACTGGCTCTATCATTTGCAGAATCCAGTGAAAAATGAAAATGTAGGGCCTGTTGTTCAAAAACTAAGAATTTCAAGAGGGCGACAGCTGAGCATTAAGCCAAGTGCAGGGCAACTAACCGCACAGGTTGTCCGCCCAGAAGGCTGGCCTGGTCCTGGAAGACACTTGCCAGGCTCCCTGGGTTTCAGGAAGCTTTAAGGACAAACTCAAATAAATCTCCAACCAACCAAACACACAGAAATGAAATAATAGCTGCCTAGAGAAACAGCTCTTTGAGGCAGCAGGAAAGGCGCTGAGATCTGCTCATTCTTACCCTCCGTCAGACTCGCAAAACGTCTAACAGCCTTAATAAAGGTTGAAACAAGAAACCGTGCGAATGGCAGCTAACATTCTCCCCAACTGCTCCCCCTTTGGGGAAGCAGTGCTTCTCGCCTTCAAGGTCGCCCTGCTGGTGATGGCCGGCCATCTTCCTCTGTCAGTCTCATCCTGCGTGGCATTAACCCGCAGAATAATGTTTGAGATGAAATCCCCGTATCAACAGCGTCTTAAAATATCTAAACTATCTGGCAGGAGCAACGGCATTCTCCATCAGCAACAGAGAGAGAACAAGTTCCCATTCACCAGCTGGAGCCGGCCAGGAGGAGGATCTGCCACTCTCAGCACCTTCTAGGAGCTTCGGGCACTGGAAGGGTGTCCCTGCTTCCCAGCCCATGGGTACACTTTAAATAGCCATTAAAACGGCATCTCAAAACAATAAAAGAACTCAAAGGACCAGAGGAACAAAATAAATGGTGTTGTAAAAGGAAATGGAAACATGACCGTAATTAGAGCTTTTAAAAGAGACACTTTAAACCCTGGTTGGGCACCAGCTTCTTTACAACGGCATTCAGGAGTTTCACCTGGGACAGCATCGGCATTTAGAAGAAAGGAAAGGTGAAGAAGGCTTTTGTAAGGTCATTAAAACTTTGTCCTGAAACCTAGTTTAAAAACAAAATAAATCAAAACACTCTCTTGGCCTTGATGGGGGACGGAAGGCTTCCCTTAATCTGGCTTGACCATCACTACACCGTTGACCCAGAAATGTCACTGGGAGAAAAGGGGCTCCTATCATATAGTCTAAAAATGTCAGAACTGAACTTCTTTGTCACTCACGGTCTCTAAAAGACGCACGCACCCTCTTTATGGTTCCCCCACAGCGCAGTTTTCGGTGTGGAATGACGCCTTCCCTGAGTTCCTCCCAGACAGGAGCGCCATTGAACACTGAGGAATGCCCCCACACAGTCCCATGCAGAGATGGGGTGTGTTTGAAATCCTTCTGGGAATAAGCACTAGACAGTTTTACCCAGCAGAGGAGCAGAGAGCCTCACTTTAGAGACGTGCGGTGATGGACAGAAAACTTGGAGACAGTACCCACTAAGCGGAGGGAGATTGGGCCGGGGCCCAAGGACCCGGAGTTTCGGCCAGATGTACGACAGGGTGCTAAGGCTGTCCTTGGGGGGCGGGGTGACTGCAGGGTACCGCAATGGTTCCCCCCTGCTTTGCTTCAGTACAGAGCACACCACCCACCTAAACAACAGGCCAAAAACCCATCCTGGAAAAGAAGGCAAGGTTATTTGACCTCATTAGGACAATTAAAAGTTTCTTTGCGCTAGGCAAACATACCATTCCACAGTGAGTAATGCAAAGACAAACACATTTTGGTTAAAGAAAAATGTCCCATAATTAAATATTTTTCAAACCATGCATGTAGTCAGCAGCATAAACTTTTGAAGCCTAAATCCCATCTTCAAAACCGATCTTTTCGTTGAAAAAGCTCTCTCTTTGGTATTAGGGGGAGGGGAAACAAACTCAAGAGGGACTTCCTCACTGGAGAAAGACGTGGAAAAACCCCCAGAGCTAAACTAAAAGCTGTCATCTTGGCCAGGAGTCCTCTGGCTTTCCCTTGCTATTATTAAGTATCCTTCTGTTTGACTAAGAATTTCTCCACCTCTCACAAGCCATCGTTTCTCTTTCTGTGTCCAGAAAAGCCCGAAAACCATGTGTTTATAATGAGACTGTTGCTATGCAAATGATTAAAACACATTACAAAAATCTTTCCTTTGAGTCAGGGGAAGATGAACCGCTAGAGCAAGAGTCCCTTCACAGAACAGAAAAGCTGGCAAAAAGGAACATGAGAAGCAAAGCAAAATGGGGGAAAAATACAGCAGCTCCATCCCTTGTGTCATTTTAAGCAGAAGTTTCAGGAGAATGAACATTTTTAAAGCCCCAAGGTAATGTGTTCTTAACAGCTTGGAGTGGGATTAACAAACTTAAGAATCTTTTTCCTTCCTAAGGGTTCACAACTCATCCTCCCTCTGTCCTCTATGGTGTCCTCTTCACCAGCTTCTTCATGCTTCTCCGAGAACGTCAAGAGATTTTTTTCCTTTTCTGTGTACCCCTGTGTGTATTCTCCTTTTGCTATCTTTTTTTTCCTGTCCTTCAGTTACCACCTAACACAAGGGCCTGATTTGTCCATTTCTCCTCGAACTCAATCATGGTATCTTGGCCAGCTTCCCTTACTTATTGAAAAGATTTGTTCTTCAAAAGCCATACCCAGGAGATGAGAGGAGACACAGCATGTCAAGATTAATGTCAAAAACACAGAGCTTCTCAATTTTCTAATTAAAAAAAAAAATCTGGTCTTAATCATGTTAACAAAGTGTCTTGTCTTCTTAGATAGTTTGCAAGCAACAACATTCACACATTTTTGTTGTGCTGCTCTGTATGGCCTACTAATCTGCAAATTTTCAAGGGCGGGATTGCCTGGGGACAAGAAATGACAACACATGCCTTTTAATCTTCCTTTCACCCCTATGTGTCTCAATATATATGGGTTCAAACACACATCAACAAGCAAATGGACAAAAACCCAGGGTCTTAGTTCTAAACTCTTTGTCTGTATTCAGAGGGAAGAGGAAGCTGGTCCTGATGAAGGCTATAGAACCTGTTTTACTGTCCAACAGAAGCGGCCAAACCATTGCAAACATGTGCTGGATAAAAACAAGTTTGGTTGGCTGCAGACAAAGGCTTATTTTTTAAGCACAGATGGTTGAATGGTTGCCTCCTCCAACGGGCTGCCCATAATGAAAGACAGATTTCTGTGTCTAATCTATGCAAATATCTTACTCCGTGGGCATCACAAAGACTAACTGTTTTGTGTCAGACATGGCAGATCCCAGGTGCTCTCAGATGCCAAGGCCCATCTCCCACCTGAGATGCCGGTAACCCAGGTAACAGCAGATGGCTGGAGAATTAGTCACTAACCCTCCTCCTTCCCTGAAACATCCCTCTGAAATCCCGCCCCACAGCCGCTGCTTCTCCTTGGCTGCTCTGCCTGGAAGACAGTTTCAACATTCAGATGGGACCCCAGATGCTTCTAAAACCTCCCAGGGCAGCTCAGATTCCTGCCCCCTCCCCCCAAAAAAAAGACTCCTAAGACTCAGTAGTACTCTTCACCTTGAATTCAGCTCATCTATTTGTCTCTAACATCAAACCCAGAAACCCTGAGCGCTTAAAAAACATGATTCTGTCCCAACCAAGTCTCCTTCATACTCTATAGTCTGTGCTTACCACCCACAGCAGGTCACACTGAATCACATCTGAGTCACTGCTGGTGACCTTCCCAAATGTATGCTATTGCCTTCTTCTGTCCTTTCTTTATCTACAACTTTGCCTTTCTTTACCTACAATACTTTTCTCCCTCATTGCTCCGTCTCCCCAGGGGCGGTCTTTGATTTGCTCTGACACCCTGGTTAGTGCAGTCCAGTTTCAAGACCAATGAGGGCAATAAAAATTCCTACAATGCCGAATCACACACACACACACTCCTCATGCAAACCCAGCTCCTAACTTTAAACATCCTTTGCCATAAAAAGGTCATAGCTGAAATCCACATAGTTTAGTTCCAATGTTTAAGTCTAAAAATGTCCTCCAAAGCTTTAAATTACTTTGTTAGTTTTTCTGGGCAAATGACACTAACAGAGTTTGCTTCAGAATCCTGTGTTGGAAAACACTCTATCCCCCCTTATCAAACTCCTTCTTAAACAAACCAAACTGAGCAAGAAGAAATTCTAAAGGAAATCTGAGAGAGGAGTAAAAAAAAGAAAGAAATTTTCAAGGAAATAAGTGCACCTAATCTCCACCATCACCACCAAAAATTTTTGCTCTTTCCCTCAAATTTTGAGATGTAAACAGTTTTTGCTTTGTTCCAGCTTATGGATGCATATGTTGACAGTTAAGTAATGCAGCGTTAATTTTACTTACCTGGAAAATCTAAAACTGCACAGAGCTTTAGAGGTTAATGAATTTATTGATGCCCAAGTGTGAATGAACATCGGAACCACATGAGGAATATTTTTTACTTTAAACAATACACCCTCCTGATCCCTAGCCTTAGATATTCCCTTTCAGACTTCTGGTACAGCCCTAGAATCCATAGTTATACTAATACTCCAGGTAACTGTGCCACAGCAGGTCCTGGTCTGTTTAAAGCCACTGGTCTCCTCCAACATCTTACCCAACATGGCGGTCAATACACTGTTACCCACTCGATGCCACTTGCTTCCAGACTTCATGGCTCTTGCCTTTTTGCATGTCTGCTGGTTGCACTTTTATAATGGATTTCATTATTATTGTTGAGACTGTGTTCTTATGTTCAGCCAAGTAACCAAAGTCTCTCAACTCCTTGAACTTCCCTCACTATCAGCCCTAATTTCGTGTTCCAGCGCAGAGGCACAATTCCTTCCCCACAAGTCTTCGAATATCCTCAGGCAGTTACTCCACCCTCCCAAGTCCTCACTTTTCGGAGCAACCTGATTCCTTTACATTCAGGAAGCACAGTTTCTGAGTTGCTTCACCATTTCAACTGCTCTTCCACAACAACAGACCTCACAGAATAATACTGTCTAAGGTAATAGCACTTCATTTTTTTTTCTCACAGACAACTTTTTCTCAACGTGCATTAATTTACAGTTCGGGTTTCAGCCTTGTTACTCATTGCTTTGCATTTAATGACCCAAGAGCCACGGATCACCAAGTACTTAGTAACCTACTGCTGCATTCCTAGCTGTGTAAGGGACTAAGCAAGGATTCAACAGCCAGAGGAAATCGTCCAATTTTGAGGTGTAAATAATTTCTTGTACAGAAAGGCCTTAGATAAGTGAAATAACTTGAAAACAGGGGATGACAGTATATAACTAAGTACTTGAAGTGGATGACACCTGAACACAAGTTTTCTGGGTCAGGCTGTGAGCTATCTCATGGCCTCTGTTTATAAAAACTCCAGTTATTTAAACAACAGTTTCTTATTTAAAAAAAAAAAAGATGGAAGCTTTTACCTCAAGATGTATAAAAAAATGGCAAGTACCTCCTTATTTCAGAAATTCAAAACCTAAGGAACTAAGTACATGTTCAATAATCAAGTCGAACACGGTTCCTTCCTCTCAGCAGGCCTCGGGCATGGCCTCCCAAGCACTCTGAATGCCATGACCCAGGGAAAAGGTGAAAATCAGAGAGTTTATGCAGTTCCCTTTACTACTGAAGATAACCATTTGATGAGGAGACACACCGCTCTCCAGCACGTTTTAATGAAAAACTCTTACCACCCAGCGAGCTATACTAGCACCAACAAAAATGCATTTGTTTCATTCATAGAATCACACTCTCAGAACTTGAGGAAGTTATCCAAATCCCTCTCTTTACAGACAAGGGGGAAATATCATTCCAAAGATGGAAGGTGATGCTCTCCCAGGTTAAGCAGCCAATGAGCAGGAAGATGGGACCAGTCCACGGGTGGGTCTCCCCTCTACCGCCGGCTTCCAGGATCCTCTCATTTATCCGCGGACAATGAAAACTTGCCTTCTCAACATTTTCCTCAACTCTACTCTCATCTTCAGTTACCATCTTGATCCTCAAATCCAAAGACTGAAGGTACATTTTGTTTGGGGACATATTGAGGGAAAGAGTAGACTACACAGTAAATAGGTGGCCAATTTTTTACTCAAGTCTAGAGCATTTTACCCACCGTCTCCAACAAATACTCTCAGGCTGCTAGATACGAAATTCTACCTGACTCACTAGCATCGTAAGGAACTGCCAAGCTTAGCTATCTGGCTTCAAACAAAAATTCTAAAGCTGGAAAAGCAGCTGGTAAAGAACCTCTATCTACTGCACCCTCTTCCCCAATACACACACCACACACACACATACACCCCTAAATCAACCAGCTCATCTACTCCAGCTGACGCCTCACAGTTCACCCACACCCTCATGTGGAATGCGGAAAAAAATGCACCTACCTTGTGGCCTCTTGCTGAAGCCATGACACATTTGGCACATAGAACATGACTCCGAAGAAAAGCAGAGGCTCATTAGCGAATTTGTCCAGATGTTTCTTCAGAGGTTTCTCCAGCTCCACCCATCGTGCTTGCTGGCTCTTGCTGAGAAACCAGAGGCCAAAGTAGTGCGTCTAGATAAAAGGGTAAAACAACATCAGTTCCCGCTCACGAGGGCCTTCCCAAGACCACACAGGAAACAAGGCTCCTGCATCTCACACCACCTTGAGTTCCCAGCCCATGCACAAGGGTTTGGCTTTTCTAACTTCGGGACAAATGAAAAAGAAACCACCTGTACAGAATAGCGTGATCTACACCGAGTATCCAGAGGCAGCGTCCACACCCATGATGACTATGTGGGGGGGGGGGTACCAATGCACCCCGGTTAGGTAACGGGGTGGGGAGGGTGGAGACCATGCTGACTTTTTTCCTAAGATCTCTAGGCTGACTTTCCAGCGGCTTCTGAGTGCCCCGTGATCTCACACGGAGCCTGCTGGCAAAGGCAAACACACAGTTCCTGCACCTGCTGTGAAGTAACTGATCACACAACGAACACAAAACCTTCTGCCAACTGAAAGCTTCCACAGTGTAGAGTATTTTCATCCAGTACCAGATTTTCACTGAAAACTGATTCACTCCTTTTGAGCTTTAATGGAGTCCTTAAAAAAACATCGCCTCGACCACTTCATTACACACGAACTGCAGCAAATCTCTCCCCCATATCAAGCCTTCAGAGTGGAAGGGTCCTGTCTTCACAGCTGCTACAGGGCCCCCGGTGGTTGTCCTTGGCCGACTATGGTGGGATTTGATAGATGAAAGCGAGCTTTTCACCTTTAGACTTGAAGCCTCACCCAGTTTAGTTCTGAACAGCGTGCTAAATGATTAAAACAGGTGCTTTTATGCACCCAATCCTGTCTTCATATTAATTAATGCTCAGATTTCAGGATTAGCACTACAATCGCCACAAAATAGATCACTGCTTTTGAAGCATTCTTTTATATTTCAATTATAGCCTAGAATGCTTCAGAGCACACCTGGAAATCTGCCTTCAAAAGAATGTTTTCATCACCACATTTAATTTCCAAAGGCATTCTGTGCAGACGCTCCCCTCCAGCTGGCTGCCCCCTTCACGGTACCCAGGACTAACCACGCCACAACACTACCAAGACCTGCTGTAAGTTTTCACTCTGACTTGATGAGGAAACCAGATGTGAAATTGCCTCCACCAGACTGACTCAAATACTCTACAGGATTTTTTGAATGACACTTTCAGATGGGAGCAGTGACTTGACCTGCTTTCCTCCATGATGTTTGCTCCAAAGGGCAAGTTCACATCAGAAGTCTATGCACTTCTCGAGCAACAAAAATACAACAGAGCCAAGGTTCTGTTTCTATCCATTCAGACACACTTGCCTGTGTGAGTTCTGAGCCTATTGTTCCTTTCCCAGCCTCAGCGAGTCCATGAGCTGTTCTGATGTGACTGATGATTTCGAGGAAGTAAGATGTGACTGAGTCAAAGGAGACAGACTTTGAAGTCAGTCCATCTCCCAGCTCTTGCACTCACCGTCTCAGTGCCTGTGGCCAAGTTACTGAGCCTCCCCACGTCTCAGACCTTTCTCATCTGTACAATGGGGGTGCAGGTTCTGAGGGGTGTAAGTAAGATGATACCGAATAACCTTGCGCGTGGAGGACATGTGTTAAGTAACCACTTCTGTTGCTGCTGAAGCTACTGCTACCATCATCATCATCATCAAGAAATAAAAGCTGGCAAGCCTAAAGAATCTTTCTCATCAGCCCTACTGGTATCCCTACAAACCACAGAATTAGAAACAGAGATTATCTGGAACTAGCTGAGAAAAGGAAAGCAAAAGTAGAAGCTGGAAAGCTTATCAATGACGAAAATCTAAAAGGCATAAGAAAAAAAAAAAAAAAGTCGAGAGGCAGCGCCTCCCCGGGATCTTCTTTACGGCCTCATTACCGGTGTTGGTGGGAAAGGGACCATCACGCTAAGGCTGTCCTAGGGGGTCCATGACTTTAGGCTCATGCAAACCTCAAAATGAGGTCATCTGGGTACTTGATAAAGTGTCTGGAAAGGGGCCAGGGCAGTTCTGCACTACACTCAGTGCCTTTAGGAGCACAGTGCCGTAGAAGGGTATTTTGGATGGCTAGCAGCGAGTGTGCATATAATAAATGAGGTAATATATGTAAACAGGAATGTGCTATGTAATAATTATTTGAGTTGGAAAAGAGCCCTTTTACAAGCATGGGTGGAGAAAGGGAGGGCAAACGTTACAGTTACTTAACAGGCCAACCATGATTTATTACCTCTCACTAAAAGTAGCCTCGACATTTGGGGGTATAATTTTATGGGTCATACTTCATTCAAATTATAACATTCACTCAAATTAGTAACATTCAAATTATGAAGGGCCCCCAGGAACTGCATCAACATTCTACAGTTGATTTTTCAAAAGAAAATATTTAAAATTTTTTTCTTACTGCTCCTAGGCTTTAAGGCTAGTATTTTCAATCTCCTTTTGTCATTCTCACCCACCCACCCAACCATTAAGACACACCTGACCTCTACCCCTCGAAAAACCTGAGAAAGAATATTCCACAGCGTACACGTGTACACACACAGGTGCATACACTTAAAAAGGGGGCTGATGAGGTGCAAGAGAAATCCCGGCAAGGTCACAGGCTTGGGCCATTGTTAATAGTAGAGAGCGCTAAATAATGAAGGAAAACTATTTCCAATGCAAAAATGAAATCAAACCTAACTCATGGCATAAGATTTTTTTTGTTGTTGTGGCCACACAACCATTCCCATAGGACGCAGGATATTTCAGGGTGACTTGTCCTGCTTTTACCCAGTAAAATAATTACAGAACTACTCCAAACATGGGGTTTCCAGTGCAGGGTGGAACTGAAGGAGGCAGGTCACCTGCAGGACAGAGTTTCTACCCACTCATAGCCAGAACAACCAAGGTTTAGAAGTGCTGAACTCAGTTATCAAGCAGGAAGCGAAGTCCATTCATGAGACCCCCATCCCCGCACTGTTCTGGGCTGCTGTGCCCGAAGTAACCTTCTCCATCGTCACTCCACCTCCCTCGTTCTTAACTCCAGCGATATCCCTACTCTGGGGTATTCAAGAGAGGGGGAAGCGGTTTCCAAGTTCTCAGCCTGCTCTAGTCACGTTTACAATGCAGCCCACATTTATCCTGCCACGCGTGCACGGTGCTGCCCAGGAAACGGGACCAGAACCTAACAGCTCACTTAGACAAACGTGCACCAACCCCCTTCCCACGCATCAGCCAAGAAACTATTAATCCCAGCAGGCCCAGCTGGGACCACACCAGGCCTGTCCACAACAGACCTGCCAACTCAAACTCCAGCTGGATTCTGGAAGCTGAGCCTCCCTGTGAAACATCACCACATGGTTGAGGAGAGTGTGGTGGATGATTCCAAATAGAAACCACCTCCTCCATGGCCAGAAGAATCCCAGTGCACTGCCTGAGTGAATACGGGCAAGCCTGGTTTGGTGTACTGCGGGGGCCCCCACCTAAGCCAGATCCATCCCATCCCACGGTACCTCTGGGTCAGCTAGCGATCCCATTTTATTGTTCTAGTTCTCTTTGGAAAATAGCTCTAGTGCCGGGAATTCTGCAGTGAGTTCATCGCAATGATGAGAAAAGAAGACCGAAGAACCAGCTCCCAGGGAGAGGAACCGCACCTCTGAATCAGTTACTAAAAATGCAGCACCGGGCAACAACGCGGGGGAGCTACACGAAACTGCCATGTTCATGAATAGTTTCCTCGTCTGCTCACTTTGGAGTTGTGCATTTTAACAGAGGAAGCACAGTGTGCTCATGCCCTCAAAATTAGACTAGTTTCTTCAGCAGCAGAGTGGTGCATGAATACTTTAGAGTCAAAGTAAGATCTCTCTTTTGCTATCAAGAA
Source organism: Anoura caudifer (assembly GCA_004027475.1). NCBI lineage: Eukaryota > Metazoa > Chordata > Mammalia > Chiroptera > Phyllostomidae > Anoura > Anoura caudifer. The sequence goes on along the minus strand of PVKU01001002.1, from coordinate 107,572 downwards.
AAGACTTGCCTTTATAAACAATCTGGAGCGTGTTCGATTTGTTTGCTCATTTATTTGTTGAGATCACAGTATCCCCCACACTGATTATTACCGGGAAAAGATTTTTTGTGGGTTCTTTTTTCCAGCTCTGCAACCAATGGCACAGCTTTAATGCCAACTGTTTGTAAGGGTCACAGACGCAGTCTTGGCAATGACAATACTACGGATTAAATCCACGATCTTATCTCAAGCACTCTGCAGAGTTGATCATCCAGCAGCAAAAGGCCAAAATTCCCTGCATCGAGTTGTGATAGGTGGCCTGGAGAACCCACTATTTCAGTTGTAAAGTCAGAAACTGAGAGTTGGTGTGCCTCCCACGCAGGGGTTACAGAAAGCGCTGAAGCCTGCACTGAGGGACGGAAAGGGCTCCTGAAGACAACGATGGGCAGACTCTGACACTGCTCGTCATGCAACCTCATTCCAAAGGCTTTGGAAAATAAGCCACTGTGTATTCGCTGGGTAACTGTAGAAAAACAATTTGCGCACAATCCACCTCTCCTCTGGGTAGGCCTGGGATTTCTATAGCTGACACGTCTGTAATTACCCACCGCACCATCTTTGTTTCCTAGCCAACCTCTTCAAAAAAGGACAGGAAAAGAAGCTGCAGACTAACATAGACCCCAGAAGCAAACCTCACAGCCAAGAAAAATCACTCAGAATAAGCAAAAAAAAAAAAAAAAAAATGAAGACTTACAAGTTAAGACTGGGGAAATGATTTTACCTACGACTTCTATGTCTAGAAAGCAAACACTGGCATCAATTTATGTTGCAGAATTGACGTGGCGCTAATAAGATTTCACGTGATTATCACTACAGAGATAAAAAGCAATACAAATTCACAAGTGTCCTGAGCAGGCACTACTTTTCAATCGATTCTTAATCAGGGTTGATCATGTTAGCCCCCTGCACAATGGAACATGCATAGATGTGGTTAAGCAGTCTGTAAAATACAGCAAAAGCCACTACTACCTGACAGGGTCAGGAAATTCGGGGTTCTGTCTAATGAAATATTCTCATCATCAATCGCACTTCAGTTACCAATTCCGAAATGAAAGCAAGCCACAGAAATATCCTTGACCTAAGTTAGCTGTTCCTCGATGATAGGAAATGCATGTTAAGATTCCATATCTTTAAAACTCTAGCCATTGTGAAAATAGCAAAATATGGGGCATCTCTACCATGGCTGATAGCTCTGGATGAATCAACTTTTAGGAAAGACAAAAATGTAAATCTGCAAAAGAAAAAGGGGATAAGTTGGAGGATAATCACCTACCCTATGAAATGATTATGGATTTCTTTTCTTTAGGTTCTCTTAAAAACCAGGGTTCTTAGTCTAGCCTTGGAGAGGCCCAGGAGTTACTGAAATCACATTGCCAAGGATGCTGGACTTTCTAACAGAACAGTTCTCTATCTTCAACAGACTTTAGCAGTGAAGAGTGTCTCAGGTACTTTTGTTACATTATTTGTCCCTTTCCCATTTATTATTTTTTAATTAAAAGGAGAGTCAAGATTATCCTTAAAGGAAGCAATTCTAGCATACTTTTACATTTTATTAAAATCTTTTATATTATTTATTACCGTGAGCATGGCTCCTCTGCCTAAGGATAGCAATGTTTAGTAGAAATATAACAAAAGCCACATATTTAAGAGGTTAATGTTAACAAATGTAATTTAAAATGATATATTTGAAATATGATGCTTTCAACATGTAAGTAACATAAAAATGATTAGTGAAGTGTCTTAACTCTTTTTCCACACTAGATCTTCAAAATCTGCTGTGTATTTTACACTTACTGCCCATCCCAGTTCAAACTATCACATTTCAAGTGCTCAATAGCCACACATGGCCAGGGGTTATCACATCAGACAACACAATCTTAAATGAGTAATAACCATTCAAGTAACTGAAAGATTTGGTCCAACGTGCCATCACAGCGTGCAATAATGAAAGCTATCTCAAAATGGAAGAAGCGACTTAGAGGAAGGAAGAGCCCAGTCCCCGCACTGTGGAGGCGGAGTCCAGTGAGCATGTGCGGTGTCCTGCAGAGGAGACCACCACACTGAAACAGGGACAATTACTTCGTGCAAACACTACCTCATTTAATCACCCAACACCTCCTGGAGGTTGCTACTATTACCACCTCCATTTACAGGTAAGAAAACAGAAGCACCAGGTAGTTAGTAAGTAACCATCCAAGATCACATAGCTAATAGGAAGTGGAGCCAGGATTCAAACTCAGATAGTTTGATCCAGGCTCACACTCCTAGCCACCAAACTCTGCTGCTTCTCCATGTATTTATTTTTAAGATATGAGCATCAGTCATGAGGTCACCAAGTTTTAACTATTTCTCTCTTAACGTCAGTCAGTGATTTTTCAAACTGGGTGTGGGGACCCAAGGAAATGGAACTCCAAGAGCCATCCCCTCTGCAAACAGAAGAGCTTCATTTTCTATGTTTACGTTCCACCACAGATTTCATTTGGGGAAAAGAAAGGGGTGAAGTACATTGATCCAAATACGTTGTAACTATTATTACCAGAATTCTGATTTTCTGAGCCTCTGCTTCTTGAATCTCTTCCTTTAATAAAGTTCCTGGCCAGAAATCCATATCTATTTTTTCTTCTGAACTTAAAACAATTAAAAGAATTGTTTCCATAAGGAGTTCATTCTATTTCCTCTTGCCAAGATTATTGTTATGTCTACCTGATGAGCCTCTCTGCTCCTCCTGTCCTCATCCTCGTTCCTCTTCTGCTATTCGGTTCTTTTCCTGAACCGCAAGGTGATCACATCAGGCTCCGCCTTAAAATCCTTTGTCAGCTTCCCATCTCACGGTAGTGTTTCATTCCCCAAACAATTCGAAGAGTATTTAATAAAACACTAAAATGACTGAGAACCACTGAGTCAACATATATTTTTTTTTAATTTATAGGACTTCCAAGGGTATTTCCCAAAGCATTTACCATGGCCCCTTTTCCATCCTACACATCCCGGGAGTCAGAACAGTGGGGTCTGCCTGCCTGCCTTTGAACCAGCCCAGGGAAGGCAAGCAGGTCGCTCTGCCTTGTGGTCCCACATCCCTAATAGGGGTAGCAAGAGGAGCCACCCAACAGACTGGTTATGAGAATCAAATGAGTGGATACGCGGAACGTGCTCAGCACAACAAGTCGTACATTGGAAGGTGGCGATTATTTTGGGGACACACTGGAAACAATACCCTCAGGATCTAGCTAAAATTCCCTATCCAGACATATTAAAATCTTCAAAGGCACACTCCCGCCAGCCCTTCCACACTCCTACCCTCCCCACCAGGACCGCCTCCCCAACACACACAAACACATCAGTGCAAACTGAGCTCGGCCCCTCCCTGAAGGTCCACACGCTTTCCTGTTCCTGCACCTTGGCATGGGCTGCTCCCTCTGCCGCTTGTTTGTCCTCCTCTCTAAACCCTAGGGTTTCTTGGGGCAGAGACCCTGTTAGATTCAGCTTCCCTGGGCTTGACAGTATTGCTGGTCCCAGGAACCAGGCCTGGACCTGCTGGATGCCATTTGAAACAGCAGCACATCAGTGCTTTCAAAACTAGATCTGACCCCCAGGAAGCTTACCGTATAGATACACCATGTCATTACACTTTGTCAAAATGCATGGGCTATATAACACCAAGAATGAACTCCAATGGAAACTGCGGACTTTGGGGGACAATGCTGTACTGATGTGGGTTCATCAACTGTAATGAATGTTCTCCTGTGGTTTGGAATGTTCATAGCAGAGAAATGGACAGGGGTGGACGGGGGCAGGGGGTATATGGAACTCTGCTCTGCACTCAATTTATTCTAAACCTAAAGCTGCTTTAAAAAAAATAAAATTATCTAATAAAATTAAGTGGTAAATCACAAATTGTAATGAATGTAGATCAAAAATTAAATCAAATTAATTTTCCTTTTCTAACCTAAAGCTATCATAGAGTTTAGGATGCACCTAAACCACAGGACATTCCTAAGGGCCAAACCAAAAGTCCACCTTAATCTGGTCTCCGAGCCTCCTTCAAGACTAAAAATCTTGTTATAGTTTAGACAGATTTCCACTTTCTCCTCTAAAGCGCCATCAGCTCTACTCAGAAGCCGCCCCCGGTACCCAGCGCAGGGCACGGAGCAGACCCGGTGTTTGCCCCCTGCTACTTCGGCTGCTGGGTGGAGGACACATTCCTCCTCGAGGTGTGGATGCAGAAAAGCAGAGCACAGCACTAGACGGCTCTACCTCACCCTGCAGCTCAGAAGTAGCTATGGGATTGTTTCACAAAAGCCCACACCTTCCATGTCACCTGTCACAGAACAAAAGCACACAATTAGAAAAGAAAGTGATTTGCTCTCAGGTGGATGCACCCGCTTGGGGCCCGTCAAAATAAAGCCAGCGTTAAACGCCAACCACGCCTTGGCATTAGAAGATCAGTCACACTGCCACACACACTTGACAGCAGAATGTGGACTTCACTGCTTTATCCTTTGTGACAACACAGTGGTGGGGGTAATCCAGGTTGACCTCTGCCCTCTCGCTGCTGAAACAATAGTCTGCTAGGAGTAATTATTACTGCACACATCTCCAGACACGCCTCACCTGGCACCTTACACTGCAGCTCTACCTGCTGATCTGCAGAGGTGGCTTTTCCAGTCCCCGGAATGGGCCTGCTTCTTCACACACATGGATCTGCAAAAGTCCAGTTTCCGGTGCCCAGTCCCCATTCACAGAGCGAAGGCTCTGTCCATCTGTCACTGAGACCTCCCCTCCCCTGCCAGGGCTGCACGACTCTCCACGGACAGCACTGCTGCCTGTGCCCTGCATCTCCACAGGGCCCCCGTTCAATCTTAACTGTCAGTTTAAATGCTGGGCTCCCCTACTTGTCTGCGCACGTCCTAACGATAAAACTGTGCCTTATTTAGCTTCATTTCATCAAGCCCTCAAACAGTGCCTGATGCACTGCAGTTGCTCAAGATTTTCTTCAATGAAAAAGACTCAAATTGGAGCAAGTACATGTTATTAGAGACAGCACTATGTGTTTTCCTTACTGTATCTCTTTAATACTTGCAACAGCCCTATAAGGTAAGTGAACTTTACTCACCTTGTAAGTAAGGTCACCTAACTAAAAATCGACAGGACTATAACTTGAACTCCAGTTCAAGACTCCGAAGCCTACACTTGTACCTACTTAAACACGTGCTATTTGCCTCCCCAAGCATGTGAAGAATACTCAGTTACTCTATTGTGAGTTAGCGGGAATACTCAACAGTAAAACCACTGCATATATTTTTAAGTGATCTATAACTAAAATTTTCCCAAGAATTTAGACCAATCTCCTGTTCAACCAATCTACAGTATTAAGGTTCTTCCTTTATACCTGTGCACAGACCAATGTTTCAATATGCATACCCAAATGAGTTACTAATAAGCAAAAAGAGCTGGCCACCAACCAGCAAGGACAGCACATGGTAACCCTATTGTGTCAGCTACAGAGCTACGCAGATCTGCTGGGCAGGACAGTCTCCCACACAGGAAAATGAACCTCAGAGAAAGACCTGAGCTCTGGGACCAGAGCACAAACACCATGACCAGCAGGAGACAGAAGTGCTCACATGGAGCAGTCCCGCAGAGGATAAGTCAGTCTGCGGAGGACACCAAGGGGGAGGGAAGACCTTCTGTGGCCCCAATTCCTATGTGCGCATGGACAGAAGGTGGATCGTGAGGACATCAAACACCATCAATCATCACCTGTGACAGGCACCACCCACCTCTTCTCCATCACCCTGAGGTCTTAGGCAATGATATCACAGGGCCTAGGACAATGACAAAGCTTCATCTGTCCTCAATAAGGCTTGAATCTCAGGAGACTAGTCATTTCAGCACTGGCAACCATTCAACCATGCCACCTGACCCACCGGCCGGTATGACACATGGCTCTCAAGACACCAATGCCTGTATGGATTACTCACCACAACTCTTCTCTGAAATGGCTGTAAGACTGAAAAAAAAAAACAGGGCTGGCTTGTTAGAAAGGACACACGGCCTTAAGTAAGAGTCTCTTTTGAACAGTGACAGCACAGCTGTCTTTCCGGTTTGTGTAAAGCCCGAAGAAGTCTCACAGAGAGTGCAAAGAAAGCAAGGGCCAGGAGGAATCTTAAAAGGAACACAACCCCCATTTGCCACGGCCCCACAAAAGCCTCACTGCTCACACTCACTCTAAGTGCGTATTCTCTTCTTCTTCCCTTAGAAGAGGAAACTACAGAAACAAACGAGCAGAAATAAAAGCAGCTGCATCCACCCCACCCCCCAGATGGGAGTTCTGTCCCTGATGTGCAGCAGGAACGCCACCACACCTGCTCTCCACTCGACGTTCTCTTTCAAAGACAGAGAATGACTTTGGTGAGGAGAGTTTCTCTTTTTCAATTCCCCCAACACCTCCTCGGCTGAGGAAACAAAGGGAGGCCACCACCCTGTGAATGCCCATCTCCCCTAACGGCTGTCCGATCAAGCCGGTGCTAAAGCGTAACAGGATTCTTCCAAACACAAGGAGGAGGCTCAAGAGCGTTGTAAGTTCCACAAGACAGGGGGGCTGGTCCCCTGGGTGACTTCTCACTCACACACACACACACACACACACACACACACTCTCTTACCTCTCGCAGCTCCAGCCGCTGGGCCACAGCCTCCAGGCACTCCTGCCCCGTGCTCTCCACCGACAGTGTACACTCGATGACATTGCTGTCCAACAGGCGGATCCTGGTGACAAAGCAGTTCTTGCTCAGGACGTTGTAGCGCCGCGTCCGGCGTAGCTTCAGACCGAAAGGCATGGCTCGGTGGCCCTCGGAGGCCGCCCTCCTATCCCAGCGTCCACGCCCCTGAGGTGGCCTTAGCAGTTTTAGGACCAGGCAACGGCGCTACCAGCCGCGCTCCTTCCGACACGGGAAAGGGTGTCCATGCCCGGTGTGGCACTCTGCAGGATCCCTGCAGACAGAAAAGCAGCAAGGTCATTCGCCGAAGGGAAGCTACAGGACATACGGCACCCCTTCTTCCCCACCAAAATGAACATCCAGATTCCAGAACCAGCAAGGCACCGGGGAGAGCCCATGCGCTTTGCCTTAGCTGGCAAGGGTGATAGGATAAAATTCACTTTATAGCTGAAGAAACAGAGATTCGGAGAGAGTGAAAGAACTCGTCCAAGAATGCAGCCTGCACAGCAAAGAATCCAAGCCCATCTATGCAACTTCAGCTCACGTGCTTTCTCCACTCCACAGTCCTGTCTGCTCGAGGAAGCAGTCAGAGTACAATCTGACCGGTTTCTTTTCTAACTTCTAAGCACATATTATCTCATTTCAACCTCGTGAATAACCCTACACTGTAGCTTTTATGATCCCTGTTTCCTAGAGGAAAAAAGTGAGGTTCGTTAATTTAAATGACCCACTGATCAAAACCTTGTCTTGTTCCTCCTAACTCTGTGGAACAACTGCCTCTCCACTTTCACTGGCACGCCTGCCTTTATTCTGACGTTAATATTTTAGTACTTATTTTCTTGTTCACTTTATTTACTTAGAATAAATAACAGACCATGGAGGAAATGCACATTTAATACCATCAGCAACTTCCTACTTTTTTTTCTTACTTCTCACCCAAGGAAATGCTTTTTATTGATTTGAGAGCAAAACATCAATGTGAGAGAGAGACATTGATTGGTTGCCTCCGTACACGCCCCAATAGACCCCGCAACCTAGGTGTATGCCCTGACCAGGCACAGAACCTGCAACCTTTTGGTGTTCAGGTCGATGCTCCCAGAGCACCTGGCCAGGGCAACCTTTTTAAAACACTTTTAAATATATAAATTCTTTAATGTGCTTAAAATTATAATTCCTTGTCCTTTTTCTACCCAATATTTAGACAGCTAGATGTGGGGAACCACCCTACCATCATTTTGTTCTGTTACAAAATGCTTGATGCAAAAGCCTTGTCACCAAATTACAGATGATTTAACGTAGTAATAACGAGATTTCCTGACTCCCTGGTGTCCCACCAAATGCCAGTGAGGGCAGTATTGCCATGGAGAACACAACCATAAATAATAACAACGAAGGGGCTTGACCATTCCACCCAGACCCTGCAATGTTCTCACCGGGAGGCTCCCATCTTCCAAAGAAATGCCAGGCAGCCTCTAGACCCCTGGCCTCTCCGCTACCCATCAAGCTCAGAGGACCATCTCCTGTTCATGGGATTGCTCTGTTAACTGGACTCCCTAAGTCAGGCAGGTTCAGCTGGTCTTCAAACCCTTTATCCACAGAGTAACCTCCGAGCCCCCTGTAACACGTGGGTGGACAAATATGGATAACGACTTGCAGAAATTCTTGAATGAATAAATAAAGTGGCTTCAGTATTTAGTAGCCACTCCATGTCAGTACCCCAGGCCTCATGCAAGTTGTCAGGGCACAGCCCTACAACACAGCAAAACATACTCCCTCGGCCGGTCTTTGATGCCCGCCCTCAGCACATTCCTTAGCATGACAGGTACATGTTTTATGATGGTTTAAAATACACATGCCAGTAGAGACTTTGGCTTGGTAAAATATATTAACATTTCTAAATGGCTTTATGTTGGCAGAGTATCATGTTTACCTCCAAGGTAAGCCAACCTGATGATCTCGTGATACCTACAGAAAGGAATACAGAGGGACCTGCCCCCAAAAGACAGAAAGGGAGCCAAAATTCAAATACAGAGCCCTTAAGAGTTTACTACTCACACATTTCCACAACTTGTTGAAACACAGAGCATAAAACCCCAAGATTCAATTCCTACATTAGCTGGGGAGCCTCAAACGGAGGAAAATATTTGCTCTGTGGGCACAAGCCACATAGCTAATCCTGGGCCAGGCACTTTTACATTGGGTGTGTCTCATCTTAAACACCGGTGAAAGAATGTGGCTGGCTTGGTGCACATTTATCCCAGCCACTATTAAAAACAACCCTGGCTACCTATTCTGTTGGACTCCATCCATCATGCCCAGTTAGTTCGTGAAAAAAAAAAAAAAATTAAGCTGCAGAACAATGTGTATAGGTTATCATAGTTTTTATAATATACAAACGAAAAACACGCACAAATGAGAAAGTACGTAAGTTCACCAAAATGATGAACTGTTATCTCAGGTCTACACAGTGGTGATATTAACTAGAACTCTTGCTTTGTATTTTACAGACTTCTGAATGGTTCTAACACTTTGCAACTGCCTTATATTATTTTGGCAATTAAAGGTTAAAGTGCTTTAGCTACTGAAAATGGTATATCAGGAACAACATCTGACAACTTGGCAAGATATCTCCTTCAAAATGCCTGATTCTCAAGTTTTTAAAAATGTCTTAAATCTTCAATCTGCTAGAAACTTCCTTGATAAGGTAGCAACAAAAGTTATAAGAAAACTGGTCTGGTCCTTCTAAAGGTTAAGGTGATGAATCAAAAATTGAAAAGGTATCAGGAACTACTATAAAGGACACATGGACAAAACCAAGGGGGAGGGTGGAAGCAAGGGCGGGAGGTGGGTTTGGATGGGGTGGGTGGGTGGGGAAATGCAGACAACTGTAATTGAGCAACAATAAAGTAACTTTAAAAAATAAATAAAATAAATAAAAATAAATAGATAAACATGCATTTATTATACTTGTTACACACTAAAAAAAAATTGAAAAGGTAGGATTAGAAGGCAGCTGTTCTAGAGTAAAAGAGATTTAAGTGTTAGAAAAACAAAATGCAATGTGTGACCCTTGATCAAATCTAGGTTTAAATAACAGACCATGGAGCTATAAAAGACGTGGGCAATTAGAGAAATTTGAAATAGAGGTTAGGAATTAGAGATGAACATATTATGGCTCATTTTCTTCCGTTTTGGGTGGTGGAATTAGGGTCCTATAAGAGAGTGGCTTCAGGAGATGCCAAGGGGTACATTTAGGGGTGAAAACGTCATGATGCCTGTAACTTACTAACACATGGCTAGAGAACAACACACACACACACACACACACAAGCCCACACACAAACTCAGAGTTGAAACAAGTGTGACAAAGCGCCAGCAGCTGACGAATCTCGGCGGCAGGTGTCCAGTTATCAGTGGCACTATTCTTTTAGCTTTTCTGTACGCCTAAAAACCTCCACAAGCAAAAGGTTTTTTTAAAAAATAGACAATCTTCCATGCAGGTATTGAACAGGCGGCAACGACACTACCCCCTACAGCTCCATTTAAGTGGTACTGACTTTTTCAATGGACTTCTCGGTCCTGCCCATCAGAGATCACTTATTTCAGGGTACCAAACTGATTCACCAGGGAAGCAGCAGCACAGTATGACCCCAAACTCCTCCAGAGCAAGAAGCACATTTCCTCCATCTTTGACACACACACACATCATTTACCTAAATGAAAAGCTCGTGGCATCTACACCCAGAACCTGTGTGGCCACAGAGCTGTGGTTCTGGAAAGAACTTCCAGGCACTCATTTAAGACATTCCTTACCTTCAGGAAGGGCTACCCCTGAATTATCTCAGGTAAATGATCTGTTTGACACTAACCTGCAACAAGAGGGTTAGAGAAGATGATCTTAACACTTGAAGAATCTGGGAATTACCTGCCATATTTAAGCTCCTGAAGAATCCATACCATGTGTCACTCACCCACCTTTTAACTATCCAGAGAGAATCACAGTTCTACCTGAAGCATAACCTAACTCCCTGCTGTATTTTAAGCCCAATCCTCTGCTTCGTCATTGAAAGGCAGAGAAAGCCAAGATCACAACATCCCACCATACGACAGAATCAACGTGCAGTCTGCTGGCAAGTTCTCTGTGCAAAGCCTGGTGCATGTGGTTTGCTCGGGCTTCATCACATTTACCATGTGAACATTATAAAACGCGGAACTACATGCCACACTCTTCTAGAAAGGGCCCCTGTTGATGGTGCTTCAGATTTTCCTGATGAAACTGGCTTTTCAAAAGAGATCACCTGAGACAGTCATCATTCTGTTCAGTACGAGGTGTTCATGTTTGTTTTGTTTAAATGGAAAGCTCCTTCAAAAATTAAAAGGCAGCATTTTATTTATCTATTCTTCAAGAATATATCTAGTAAAGAATATGAGCTGCAATTGTTGCTGATACCCATTCAGGAAGTTAAAATAAGGCTTTTGTGTTACTCTGGATTATAAAACTAACAGTACTGACTCATGATTTTTTAAGGCAGTAATTTATTCTAATTTGAAAATATAATCTATCAATCCTCTTTTTCTGAGGTACATCTTAGAAAAGCAGCATCAGATCAAGGAGTCAGATGCTAGCCCTTCAGAGATGCAAGTAATTGGGAATAAGAAGCAGAAGCAAAAACACTCCATGAAAGTGCCACAAACGCTGAGCACTCTCTAGCTCCGAGCTCTTTCTCTCTGGAAGCAAAGGGAAGCAGGGCTAAAGACTACGCTGAGGAAAGACGCGTCACAGAAGGAGGCTGAGCTGAGTGCTTCTAAGAACCAGTTTACTCTTAAGGAAAAGAACAGGGGCAAACCTCGGGGCCAAGCACTGGTGTTAACCAGAGAGGCCTGGGCTGAATGCTAAATCGTTGATCCTCTCTCAGCCTCGGTTCACTCATCTGTAAAGATAGCACCTGCCCAGCTGTTTGTGAGCAGTAAATGAGAAAATGTTTTGGGGGCACTCAGTAGGTGTGGGAACAGTCCCTTCCTCTTCCCAGTCACTGCAAGCCAGTAGCTCAAAGGACAGCAAACCAAGTGTGAAAAGAAGGCTTTGAGTACCTTACCAACCACTGTGGAGAGAGTCCTTTTAAAATAAAAGGGCAAAGCAAAGAATACAGAGCTTAGCACGAAGCTCTGTGAGGCTCCGACAATTCCCTGGGGAAGTGACCAAGAGTAGAAATGAACCTGTCTCCCAGCACCCGGGGCAGAAGGAGTCGATCACTTGATGGAGCCCACCCACAGTGGGCAAAAAGACGAGCCTTCTTCCCATCTCAGTCAGTAACATGTGCACAGTGCCTGGTGTTAGCAACGGTTCCTTTTGGGTCGTGGGAAATTGGTTCCAAACGGCCATGGGTCTTACAACCTGCGTGGCTGTGCCGCTGCAGCTGACGGCACACCTGTCTCCCTTGCCCAGGAGAAACTCCCACCTGTGTCCTAGCTGCCCACTGGGAATCCCAGAGGGAGAGGTCCGTGTCCGAGTCAGCGTGTGGTCTCCTATAAACCAAACGTGGAGCTTTACACATGGCAGGAAGCTAAATAAATATTTGTCGTTGCGATGAAAGAATGAATCCTGAAGGAGTGAAGTTTTTGCTGCCCAGCTAGGGCAGGGCCTCCTGGTGACCTCAGTGACACTTGAGGAATTTGGAGCCTTAGATAGGTCTGACTTTGGCGGGTTTAAGAGAGGCTTAAACCGTGCAGAACAGGGATGAGGGTTTATTCAGCTCACTGGTGCTCTGTAGGGGGGCTAAAAACTGAACCGAGATTTCTAAAAGAATATTCCCATCACCCAAGTGTCCCTTTTCTAGACCTTCAGGTGCCTGATGCCGGGGGTGGTCTCAAAGGCCCAAGAAAGGAGACACCCCATGGAAGTTCTTTGCAAAAACTACAAGGGAACTGAGGTGATAAAGAGGATTCTTGTGTGCCCATGACGGCCAAAAACTATTTGTCGGGATATTTGCTCTGTAAGCACCAGATTTGCCTCTTACACTATACGGCACAGTGACAGAGAAATACAGGAAAGCTCAGTCACTTCCAAACCCCACTCCTAACTAGTCAGTCAGCTTCCCAAAAGCTCTAACGTGGAAAGTCGCCTCTGTAACTCTCAGCTGTGGGTTACCTCTCAGCGTCTTTTACTCTCCTTTCTTTCCCTAACATTCTCAATGAAAAACCTGCTGAGCTGAAAACACAAAGCAAAGATGGTTTTCTCATGATACAGAAAAAGTCAACTGATATAATAAATCTTTGAATATGATGGATGAGAAGGAGAGGGATCTTTCATAGCATCAACCAAATACAGTCTAATCCTCTTTATTGAATTACTTGTAGAGTCTTCAGGGACCTGAAAGGGAAATTAAAATCCAAATCTTAAACACGGCCCTCACACATTCCTTTTATTTCCAAGCTATGTTATGGATACTTGCCTTTTTCTCCCTAAAGTTCTCAAATCGTGAACAGAAGCTAACTGCTGTTCAGTCGCGTTGGATATTTACCAACAGACTCTGGAATTTTTCCAGCATTCCGTATTTTCACAGCTCCCGAGCACACCGCGCAGAACCATGTGACCCTTGTCTGGGTGTGAGAGAGGAAAAACTGATGCAACCAGTCCATCCTGTGTATGGACGTGCGTGCGGCGCAGCTCAGGTTTGAAAAATATCGTGTCACTTTCCGAAGGAGAACTTTAAAAAGGGACAGGGGTAGAAGAAAGGGGTTGGGAAAATGTCTTCTCTGATTTCCACATTAGAGAAGGGCAGAAAAGAAGTTAGTTCGGTTTGGTGAGAATTAGACTATTCATTTCTTCTATAAATTTTACTGCAGCAGAACGCCCAGATGATATACATACATCATAATATTTTTAGCCAAGTAAAATCACTGTGGAAGGTTTCAAACGCAAGCCCCTAACTTTCAGCTGCTAAGCAACTGCCACAACAAAAGCAGAATGGTAACATTTTTTAATTCCTTCATTTCTCCAGTCCTAACTCACTCTCAAACACTCAGTGGTGAGATGGAGAGAAATTTGTCCAAAAGCACATTTTCCAACTTTCCTGGGTGCTAGCCATGGACAAGACCTTTCGAGGCTCCGTTACGCTATATCTGAAGTTAGAGGAAAGATTCCCAATAAACTGTGCCCATCAGGGTGCAAGCTCACCTCCAAGAGCCGTGGCCACACAACCACTTCATCTCGGCAAAAAATCACTGGAAACCAGGAAGCGGAGCCAAAACGTCCCAGAGCGGTCAAAGAGCAGCAAAGTTCTCAATCCCAACACCGCCACTTTGCTCAGGAAACACCACCACCCTCCCAGTTGGTGTACTCTGAGTTTACACACAGTTCTGGGCCCTCCGGGGCCCTCAGCAGATTTCAAGGAGACAAAGAAAGGCATGATGACAGGGGATGGAAGTGGCAAGGAGGGAGGGGACAGGTAAGCAAGCTCTAAAAATACGCACTCCACAGCATGGGAGACCGTGGCAAAAACTGCCCTGTAGTAAATAGGAACAATTCAGTAACATTCAGCATACTCTGGCTGAAAGGCAGAAGAGTCTACTTTTAAACAGCTCCATCCATGGCTGTTAAAAATAATAACAATAACAAAAGAAAATGGTTCTTGAGAGGAAAAGCTTCTATTCCCTGGTATCACTTTTACCCCCAAGCAGTGGTCCCCTACCTTTAATTCCTGCTCCCCAACACTCAGAAACAAGCCAGCTCCATGGAGCATCAGAGGCTGGGGTTTTCAATTGAGGGGGGGAGGGGTTGCAGAAGCAGATTCCAGGAGGACAAGGAGTTTAACATCCTCCCAGTTAATTGTTTAAAAAAAAATCACTTCCCCATCCCCAGCTTCAAGAGTAATTGCCTTTTCTGAAGAGACAAAGTCTACCCACAAGAAAAATCTTAAAACATGGAAGTTTCATTTTTTATTTTACTGAAACTCTAAGGCATTCAAAATCCATCTTGACTATGTATGGATAAAATAATATGTTGTCTGGGATTTTCTTTAACAGTAACAGGGTGGGAGATGGGATGGGGTACAGATGAAGGAATACTGGCCACGTTGACATCTGTTGTTCGTGGGAGATAGGTATGTTAGGGGTCATGTCATTCTCTACGGTTTTGTACATGCTTGACATTTTCCATATTAAAAAGTTGGATTTTTTAATAAAGTATTTCTTCAATGGCAGTTTGTCAAGTAACCTAGTGAAATACATAATAGTGCCCACATTTTATGTTACAGAAAAGGGGGGGTCGGAATTTTTCCTCCAACTGAACTCCCCTTCCTGCCCTTCCAAAACAAAACTTATGTTTAACTAGATCAAACTAACAGTCAGAGCTCATTTCATTTTTAAAAGGTGGCAGGAAAACTTCTTTCTCTAGGTAGAGGGATAATTTGGATCAGATGCAAAGACCAGGCAATCAGGCGTAAGATAAGGGAGTCTTCCTTGTCCCACTGGCATCACCCCCGTGTCGGAAGACCTGACCCTGGCTTGCTTCTCAAATGCGCCTTCTCTGCCTATACACACCAGGAATGCTTTGTCCTGGGACTGCACCCTTCTTTGGGACCATAGAATCTGCAACTCTCCGATTCCTTGGTGACTAGGCCCCCGGAACATCAGGGCTAATCACAGCTGGGAACCAGAATGGAAGATTCCTGCAATAGTCAGACACTAAAAAGGTGATGATGAGCCCCTGGATTTACCCTGCAGAGCGTTTTCCCCAATAGCCCTGTTGCCCTGAGGCTATTCCTAAAGTCCCCAATTTATAGACCAGGGCACTGAGGCTGCAGAGGTTAAGAACGTGCCCGAAATCATGCAGACCCTAAGGACATTATCAGATCCCGTGTTCCTACTCAGGGAACTACGATAATCATATCCAGACAGGGGCTGAGACTACAGCCTGGTGACATAAAAATAACCATGACCATAGCAAGCAAACACATTCTATAAGGAAGACTGTGAAACGCCACGGTGGGTGGGGGCAGGGGGGCATCTACCTTTGCTCACCCACAGTGGCCTTCATTCAGAGACGGCAGAAATGGACCCTGAGGCTGGTGACCAATTTTTGGCTCCAGGCTATTCTGTGCAGAGGGCCTGACCCAGAATCAGAGTTCTGTCCCTGCCACGCACAGTGCCCCCTTCTCCCCTCACCATCCCCTCACCACAGCTCTTACCTGGACGCTTCCTTCCAGAGCACCAGACTGTGAGACAATCCCAGCACGTCGCATACAAGCTCCTTCAAAACCAATTTCAAAAACACAACCACAAGAGCAGCCAAAGAGGTTTTCCAGCCTGGTCATATGACTCACTCATCAAAACAGAAGCAACTCTCGGAGGGTAAACACACCTTGAACTTGCTTCGCCCTCCCCTGTGATGCGCGCCCTGAGGGGCTCTTCATGAGAGCCGTTGCAAGCGACCTCCTGGAGCCAAGTTTTCCACACCTCCCTTTCCCGTTTCCTTCCTGCCCGAGCCCCAGTTCCCTCAACTTCCCTCCCAGGTCCAGGGCTTTCAGAGGAGAGGACTCATCTGTGTCACTTCCTATCCAAACACAAGCAGCGGCCAAGCATCTCTGCCAAGTCTCTGCAACTGGGTCTGCGTGTCCAGCGTCCTCTTCCCTGGCCTCTTGAGCCTCACCAGCCAGCCTCACTCAGACGAGGAATCATTTCCATGCAGAAGCCACTTACAAGCTGTATGGCCAGGGCTCAGCGGCCACTTCCCTTTCTGCATGTAGAGCACGGGGTGGTAACAGTTCCCACCACTCGAGCTTCTGGGAGGGTTACAGCAGTTAGGAATATCCACAGGCTGGCACAGTGCTGGTGCATGGCACACACCATTCATGTGTTTGTTCTCACTGCCTTTGTTATCGGTACTTCGCTATTTCACCCAACACTGCAGGAAATCCAAGGAAAGAGAGCAAGTGCCTGCGAAGCAGCGTAAGAGTAAACACAAAAACGGTTTTCCAACAGGCCAAGAGTGACAGAATTGTTGAAGTTAAGGCTGGTCCTCATAAAGAGGCAGCACGTGAATGCAAGTGCAAGTCCCGCTGACTGAGAGCCCTGACAGATTGCCCATGATAGACACCCACTCCTGGGAGCCAGGGGACAGCCAAGAGGGCTCTGAAGCGTTAGAGGCGATTGCTTCCCTGGAGCCCAGACGGTGACTCAGAGGGGAGAAAGCCTGCACACAGGTAGGAACTGGTGTCAGCTGTTAGAGAGTTGCACAATCCCCCCCGATGGGACCGGATGATAATTCCTAATGGGAGAAAACAAAGCCTCTAAACAGAGGTGGTCACGAGGTGTCACATGTGGATACCTCCATGTAAACAGACTGCAAACATACATGTGCACATGCACAGCAAAGCCATCATGAATGTCCTTTCTTCCCTCTGCCCCCTGCCTAGCAGACACACACACACAGCATCTAAGGGGGTACGTAGGAAAACTTGCGTTGTGCTAAGCAGCTCTCTGACGTTACCTGTCTACCTCTAGTGCAATAATCTACTGCTGTAGAAACCATTTGTTAGCGTAGGACCGTTCGGTCACCCAGGGTGACCTCCGGCTGAAAATCTGCCCAGCTGCCTGCCTGAGGCAGAGCAAGACGGGGCCTCTGGGGACAAGATGCTGTGTGTATGGGGACGGCTCCCCCCACGTGGGGGATGCCTGCAGCCCTGCAGGGTGTGAGCACAGCAGGAACAGGAGGGCAAATAAATGTCCAGCGTATCAGTCCTCAAACTGGACTCCTAGCTCCTATGAGCTGAAAAGCTTAAGCAAGAACAACATCTGACAAATTCATCTCTAATAAATATAGCAAATATCACACAGAGTGAACCTAATGCAAAGAGGCTCCCTCCGCTCTCTTGATTTAGACCTAAGTTTCGAAATGTTAAGGATTTCAAACTTCCCTGGGGAACAAATCACCACCTACTGAAATCTTTGTGCATAAGGAAAAAAAAAAAATCCCTGGGAAAAGAATGCACATCTGTATTTCCACTAGATTGTAAGAGGGCAGGAACCAACAAAGTTTTATACAGCTCTTGTAACCCCAAGTCCCTTGGCACTATAATTAACACGTGCTGTGACTCAGCAATGCTACTTTGGGGGAACTCATTGGAAACAAAAGCAGTGAATCTTAAGGATTGTGTATAAAGATCAACAAACACCCTGACCATCCATAGTGGAGTAATGGCCAAAGAAATCTTGGCATGGAATATTATTTAGGGTATTATGTCATTATTAAACATTAGTTCAACCTGAAGCCACTGACTCAGAGCGGCACCCATGGTGCACTGGTAAGAGGGAGAAGTTGCAGAGGAACATGCAAGGCACACAAAAGTCAAACCAGTCACCGTGTCTGTGTCTGTGCTTCCACCGGCTCGGAGAACAGCATGGAACGCGTCCGTCCTCAGAGGGAGGCAAGGGGAGCAGAAACCTCCACCCTACCCCTGTGCAACCTCTGGAGCATTCATGTTGTATCAGACCAAAAACAAAGTATTTTAAACCACTTATCTCTCTGCCTTTCCTTAATCCTCTATGTAAGGAAATTGGGAATAAGTCTTCCCTGAGGAGTAGTTATTATATCAGTTGTCATTTATCATTTTGGCTATAATATCAACTGAGTGATTTACATGCATTATCTCATGTAATCCTCGCAATCCCAATTAACAGCAAATTGAGACTGTATAATCCGGCCAAAGTCCCAAAGCCAGCGGGTGGCAGAGGCCGGCTCCAAAGCCCAGTCCTTCACCCAAAATGCAGTGTGCAGTAACAGGATCCTTTCTTTCAACAGCAACATCCCAATGCCACGACCCCAGGAGCAACAGCTCTAAGGAGAGCCTTGGAGGAACAGAACATGTTGCCTTCCATCAAGTGGTAACTATGGAAATGACTTGGCCCCAACATCAAATGACTATACTTCCTTATATTTACATATCATTTCCTCAAAAACTATTATTCACTCAGCACAGACTACTGATTGCGGGAAATCCCTGATAACAAGGAAAGACGCCTCTCTGCCCACCAAGTCCTGGGAAATGCGAGGTAAGACATGAACAAAGAGCCGCAGCTAGGCTGGGCTGCTGCGAAGAGGTCAGCCCAGACAGAGGCAGAGGCGAGAAAGCAGGAGCAGACGAAGATGCACACCAACCACATGGGGACTGTTCCAGGGTCCGGAACATTCTAGAAAAGATAAGGAAGATGGCAAAGGTACGTGGCTCAAGAAGAAAGAAAGAGCCTCAAGTGGGGAGAGGTTGGGGCTGAAGATTAGGTCCAAGCTCATTTTATTTCCCATAAATGCAGCATTTGAAACAGAAGCAATGGGAGCTCCAAACAAATATGGCATGGGACAAAAATTAAAATTAAAATGTTCTAGCACCTTACGGTTACATTTTTTTTTTTAATGTTCCATTTCAGCCAATACTAGGGCCCTATTCATCAGTTGTTAAGCATACTGACTGCTACAGGAAGTCCGATCAGTCAATGAGGATTCTAATACAGCAACCTAAATAGGCAAGCGATAAAAAAAATGAGGACTTCATCCTCCTACCTGCGCCTGAATGCTCTCAAAAGAGTGCACTAATTTGGAAAAAAAAATGTAATGGCACTTAGTCACTTCTCTACAAAGTTGAGAATCTTTAGATGGTGGTTCATCGCATCAAAGATGAAAATGACTCAAGGTGACCATACCTTGGTGACTCATTTCACTAACAGTCTTCACTGGGACCCATCCTCTCTAAAATACCCTTCATGTTTTTAACACTCTTATTAAGACCCTGCCTCAGATTCTCCAACAGAAATATTCCTACCTGTCTTACCTTCTCTTTTTAGGTACTTGCTCATCATCCTTGAATTTTCTCTGTGGTTTCTGATGAACTCTAACCTCTCTTTGTGTTCTTTTAGTTGCAAAACACAAATGAGACAAATTGTCTTTACAACCTAACTCATTAAAATGGGCTTATTTTTCAACAGAAAACACAGAGCACACGGGCTCTGGACTTTCCCATCAGATCTTCACTTGAAGGAAAAACTCTCACTAGAGGAAGATGTCAAAAGAAAATTGGAGCCCGCTCTCCTGTATATCAGATAATAAAGGAAGACCAGGACAAAGGAAAAATAAAAGTGGATCTGGAATATCAAGGCTTAATTCCTTGCTCTGTCTGGGGACTTTAATCCAGTCAATAATTAGAAATTTGGAGTTAGAGGCTGGGAGATTGTTTTACTTTGTGACAAAATAAAGATGTTTTTGCACTTTTCCCAATCGAGAAATCACTTCAAATTGAGGAGGGGAACAGGACACAAAAGCTAAAAGCTCCAGACCTGATGAAAGGAGAGGATTTCAGGAACCCCACATCAAAAAATATAAACACAGAAGGAAAAGCCTGAGGGCACAAGCCAACTGAGAGGTGAGCCTCTGCACGTTTAACTTGAGAGGCACAAGGTACCAGGTCGTCTGTTCTGTTTTGGGAGGTAGGGAGGTGGTTTTGTTTTGCCAAGTGTGGAGGCCATGAGTAGGGAAGGACCCAAAAGTAGGGGAATGGTTTCGAAATCCTTCAGAAGTGTGACCCCTCCCAGTCCTTACGGAACAGGAAGTCGGAGGGCTTCAGGGGAAGAAAGGAAAGCGGGGGAAATTACCTGACAAGACTGGATCATGTGGAAAGTTATACAGGAGGTGTGTGGGAAGAATGAGTCAGATGTTTAAAGAGAACCAAGCCAATGAAAAGGTGAACACTAAGCAGAGTATTAGTGCAGCTAATTACCCTGGAAGGATGGGGCCTAGGAAGACAGGATAAATGAGCTGAAGTCCTTATCTCCCACCACTGACTCCATTCTAGCCAACACTCTTGAGCACTTACTGTGTTTTATAATTTTTATTCTGTGCACTTAGAAGTGGGCATTACGTTCCCCCCCCCCCCCAGGAGTCAGGAGGTGGCCACAACACAAAGGGCACCATGAAGCCAACAGAGTAAGAAATACCAGACAAACAGGTGAGGTGATGAATGGGGATGCGTTAATTACCTAGAGGGGGGAATCATTTCACAATATATTGGGTTGGCCAAAAAATCTGTTTAGTTTCTTTTCTGTAAAGTAAAAGACACATTTTTCATTTTGCCAATAACTTTATCGATTTGGATATTTTGAGTATGTCGGCTCTCTCCCGCTATTGGCTTCTAGTGGGTAGAGGCCAGGGGTGCTGCTGAGCATCTTCCAATGCATAAGATCAGCCCCACAGCAAAGAATTTTTTGGCCAAAAGTCAATAGTACCAAGAAACTATGAAAACCACTTTTGACATGTTTGATCAGTCACAGCACATTCTCCATACAATGCACAAATCTTTCTTTGTGTTTCAGTTGCATTTTTATCTTTCTTGAAATAATAAAGCGTAATAGGCCAAAAATGTTGCATATCTTCTTCCATCTTCAATATTAAAATGGCTACACAAAAATTCACCAATTTTGATAGGTTTTTTAAATGCACGCTGATATGACAGCTGTCACAATACGATCTAACAAAATTGCTTCAAATGAAGTCAAAGACAACTAAGCATTACTAGAGCCATCGTATAGAAAAAATTAAATAAACTTTTGGCCAACGATAGATAGATAGATAGATAGATAGATAGATAGATAGATAGAGTCAATGTGATGGACACTTTAAATATCTTACAATCATATATGTCAGTTAAACCTCAATAAAGCTAAAATTTAAAAGAATTTTTTAAAGACTAATAAATCCCAGAAGAAACTATATGCTTTTATATTTTAATGGGTAAGTGTGGCAGGGAACACAGATTCCTCTGCATCTTCTCCTCCTGCACCAATTCCAGTATTGAAACAAGCACAAGTCAATTATGCCTATATCCCAAGGCATACTCATCCCAAAGTCACTGATTCGTGGGAGTTCACACATGACTAGAGAAAGGAAAGCAGAGATACAGAAAGGAAAGGAATGTAAAGGAAGGATGAGACAGGAAAAACTTACTAATGTCTCAAAACCCAGCCAGACTAGAATTGCAGAAGATAAATCAAAGACTGTTAAATTCAATAAAAAGAGCAATGGTGGGGGGAGGCATGAAGCTTCATGGATCTACACTTTGAGGAAGTATTTTGTCCCGAGATAAAAGAGTGGCGTGCTGGGTGGAAGGGGCTGTCTCTAGTGTGCCTGGGGAAAAATAGGTACGTGCTTTATCAGTGTGATCGCATAAAAGATTGGACCGGAGAGAGGACAAGGGGAAGGCAATTCAGAGGGCTCTCCGGGTCAGCCAAAACATATCTCCAATGATCCAGCACAGAAATAAGAGTCGATGTGGAGCAGAGCTGGGGCCTGAAGTCCATGGCCTCAAACACTGTACCCATGCCACCCAAAGACCTTGTAACGTGACACCGATGAATGGCACCGGGGGAGAAAGCAAAGGCTCGATCTCTGTCACGCTATGCTGCACGTAAGCCACCCTTTTAAACAGAAGAGCATCTCCACTCAGACTTGAACTTTGTGCTGACCACAGACAATTCTCCTACTACGAGCCAAGAAAAGAAAACCAAGCCCTGAGTGGTGTGGCTCGGTGGACTGGGCATCGTCCCGTAAAGTTAAGGGTCACCAGGTCGATTCCCAGTCAGGACACATGCCTGGGTTGCAGGTTTGGTCCCCAGTTGGGGCGCATACAAGAGGCAACAGATAGATGTTTCTCTCTCACATTGATGTTTCTCTCCCTCTTTTTCTCCCTCCCTTCCCTTCTCTCTAAAAATAAATAAATACATTTTTTAAAAGAGAAAACAAGAGTCACATTTGTTGTCCCTGTTAACTTAAAATTCTATTTCAGGAAAATAGCCTAACAGACATTTTTAAAAGGAAGTCATTATTACAAATAATTAGCAAGGCCCTACGATGGGCAGGGCACTACGCTAGACAGCAAGGATAAAGCTACTGAAGTGCACCTACCCTAAACACCTTAACTGTCTCTGAAACATCTGTCTGTACTTGTGTGCAGGAGAATAGAAATCACGCCCTGGCTGGTGTGGCTTAGTGGACTGAGCACCAGACTAGGGAGCAAAAGGTCACTGGTTGGATTCCCAGTCAGGGCACACGCCTGGGTGTTGGGCCAGGTCCCTGGTAGGGGGCGAGAGAGAGGCAACCACACATTGATGTTTCTCTCCCTCTCTTTCTCCTTCCCTTCCCCTTTCTAAAATAAATAAATAAAATATTTTTTTTTAAAAGAAATCACTATAGTCTCTGAGCAGGGGAATATTGTAGCTAAGCCCATAAAAATCACCAAACAATGCATTGGCATAAATCTTATCTTTTTTCTTAATGATATCTGCCCTTCTTTTAAAATATCAAATACCAGAACATTAAGGAATACCATTAGCATCCACTCATCAACTCATTGCCACCAAGCCACCTCCAAGCATCAGACACTGCAGATACAAAGGCGAGTACGGAATGGCTTTGGTCTTCAGGAAGCTCAGCATCTAGGGAGGGTGAATTCTTAAGGATCAAGGAGAGCAAATGGCCTTCCCAGGAGACAGGTTTGACAGCTGTGTTTAAGGAGAGTTTTGCAAAAGTGACACCATGTAATATTATTGCTTTTTCCTCCTTACAAATTTCCCCAGAACAAAGACATCAGAACAGGCTCCCAACCGCTGCTATATTGGAATGCACTTCATCAAAACGAGCTTGCTGCCACTTAACTACGAAATTTACTTCGCACACACCCCCGCTATGAAATTCAGAGACATCATTATTTTCCCCAGTCCATGGGGAGGCTAAGGCGGCTCCAAAAGATTAAATAAGGGATGAGGAAGGCCCACGAAGATCTGGTCCTTGACTAATAAGGAGGATGAAGAGGATGGTGATAATAACAATGGTGATTAATAACTGCAGCTTCAATGTACTGGGTATTTACTACATGTCAAGCCCTGTACCAAGCAGTCCCAGTTCATTCTGTCATTTAATGCTTCTGAGATAGGCATGTTGTGTATCCCCGTTTTACAGATGAGGAAACTGAGGATTGAAGAGGTTGAGACTTTGCTAGGAAGTGCCAAAGCCAAACCCAAATGCTCACCCAGTGCCCTGTGCCCTCCCTCACCTGCTTTTTCCCCACATGCACCAATCACCTGCCTCGGGCAAGAAACCGCGTGGTGTTTCTGCTCCCCAGGCCTTTGGGTACTACTGTCCTGAGAGGCCCTACTTTGTTCTGATCTTGTCTTTCAGAACCCATCTGGTATCACCTATCCAGCAAACTGTTCTAGACTGCCCCTCTCTAAGATTTGACATCCCTTCTCTGGATTTGCTTAGCCCTGGCTATGGACCTTCTCTCTCATAGCCCTTATCCCAATGTGCCATCAAGTTACAAGCTAGCTGTTCAAGGTCACGGCCTTTTCACCCTCAACTGCGGAGCTCCAGAGCCGAGTGGAGTGTTTGTGCACCGCAGGCGTAAAACCAGCTGTGCTGGTGGGCTGAACAAATGAACAAGGAAAGAGAACTGGAGCTAAGGGCTCATTCCAGGGCGGCCCCAGGAGCCAGAGATACCGATTCCAGCCCTAACTCTATTTCCTGCCACCTTGATCAGTTTAACTCATCTTTCCTGTAAACTAAGTGCTTATTCCATAAAATGAATGCTAACAGTGACATAGAGCTCAAAGGCTGTTCTGACGATTTAGACTTAGCAGCTTAGCTCAGTAAGTGGCACATGGTATGTGCTCAATAAATGTTAGCTATCGTAGTAAAGTACAGGTCAAAAAACAACCCTCTAACAACAGGTATACCCAGCATCTCTCTTGCCTCCAATCTCAAGGTTCTGAGCAAATACAAAGTTACACCTACAATGTGGCCAGAGGGTGGAAAGGACCCTTCCACAACCAATCCAGGTCCCTTCCAGGGCTAAACATTTAAAGATCATTTCAGTGTTTCTGTGAAGCTTTGAGGGAAAACATGTTTCACACATAACCTTGCATTTAACCTTTTCTCCCAAGACAAGGACTTCCCTGAGAAATGATGCTCTAGCCCAGAATAAAACAGTTGCTACTGTAGCACTTGCCTTTGACAGAACCCTGTTAGTAACGGTGTTATGTTGACCACTAGAACACGCTAAAAATCATAGTCCTTACATGATACATTCGTCCAAACATCCTTGGCTAGAAATTAGATGGCAGAAGTGTTTCCCATTTTGGATACTCGTATATAAATAAAAATAACATGAAAAATGTCAGAATTTATATAATCCGCGTATGATGGCACTGACCCCATCTTCAGTGAACAATTGTTTTTAAAATCATATATTTTTAAATAGATTTCAAGCCTCTATAGATTTCATTGCAATGATCAATCAGGGCTAGGGAAGGCCTGGAAGGCTTCTAAACTGCAGCCTCACTTCACATGTTCCCAGGATGCTGCAGCGCATATCAGTTCATGGCTAGGAGCTCCGTGGCGGCTGCAGACTGCCAGGGCTTCTGGGGGCTCCCAACTTTCATCCCCTTGTCTTGAAAGAGTGCATCCACACGCCCCTCCAGACTGCCAATGAAAACTTCAAAACCCAGAAAACTGGGTTTGGGAAGAGACTCTAGGATGGGTGGAGGACATGAGGGTTTCCCCCAGAAAACAACACCCACATTTTCCTTCCACGCTTCATTTTTCTTTTATATCCATCCCCTTGTCCAAAAAAAACAGCTTATTTATTTATTACACTAGGTCTCATTCTAAAAACCCAGAGTAGTAAGCAAGAAACTTACTTTTATAGACAACGTTTACACTCAGAGGCACTGTGAAATGGGTGAGGATGAGAGAAGCTAATGTGCTGGCCCATGTCACACCCACTTCACGTACAAGAGCTGCGCCCACAAGGCCGCCTGTGTGGGCAGAATGACTGTACTGGGAGGACCCTGCACGCAAGGTGTTCTTGTAGGCAAGTGTGGGAGAGGAGTGGGAAACTTCCGTGGTGGCATTCGACGTCCATGAACACAACCAAATAAACGGCTGGGTCTCCACCCCATTGCCAGTGTCCTCCTCTTCCTCTCTTTCTGCCCTTCTCCCTTCCTGACCTTACATGCTACACCTGTGGTCTTGTCCACCCTACTGCCTGGGCCAGCCTCCCTCAAGGTCCTGCCCTGCACAAACGCATGCTTCATCGTGACGCTTGTCTTCAGCTGCCAACCTCACCAACTGAAACCACTGTGTTCCACGGGCTAACTTTAAGAAGCTGGAGCTGCTCATTTTTTCTAAAAGAGGGGAAAGAGAAGATCTTAGCAGCTAGTCATACAGAGGAAGCTCTTACACAAACCAGGCAGAAGGAGCCAAGACCCACGAAATATTGGATGTCTAAAGGACGGGTGGCCGCATGGCATTTTTAAGGCCAACAGTCACTACTACAGCCCTGGATGGAAGGGAGAGAATGAGGGAGGGAGGTTCTGCTCCTTGGAGTATAATTAGCAGCGCTGACCATGTGTCATCTTCCCCACAAGTGAACTGAAGGGAGAGAGATGCCTGCGCAACCTGGAATTCCTTTCATCCGACTCATGGAGCTAAACAGCTCTTGGAGATCACTTCATGACCCACTTGGGGTCCAGCAGCAACTGCCTGAAAACGAAGACTAGCATTTGCGGCGAGATGTACTCTTTTCTGCCTCAGCCCCAGAAGGGATGATACTAAACTGAAATTGATTTGACACCTTCGGAAAAAGAATTAAATACAGTTGGTGCTTGAACAACACAAGTTGGAACTGCATGGGTCAACTTATACAGACTTTTTTCCAACGAATTCATATAGTACAGTAGTATTTTCTTTTCCTTATGATTTTTCTGATAACATTGTCTTTTCTCTACCTTACTTCATTGTAAGAATACAGTGTACATACAAATTACATACAAATACGTGTTAATTGACTGTATGTAAGGTTTCTGGTCAACTATTAGCAGTGAGGTTTTGGGAAAGACAAAAGTTAAATGCGAACTTTTGACTGGGGTCAGAGCTGGGACTCCTAACCACCACATTGTTCAAGGTCAACTGTTATATTAGGGTGAGGAATAAGAATTAAATGGTCAAAAAGTCTACAGTAACTCAAAGAAGTCCAAATAAGAAGTAATATGGCATTAATCCACTCCAGGAGAAAAATGTATTTGGACAAGACTAAAGATATCAAATTAAGATGGGTGTTTGAAATAGTTATGCTAAGCTATTTTAACATATTTTTCACACCCACAGATAAACAACACTTCATGTTTCTTTTCTAAACATAAAAATAAAACCCTCCTGGCATTCTTAGGTCTGAGTTTATAATGTACTCAGTAATTTTCCATTTCACTTTTGTGCTCACAGATTTAGACCTGTACTTCAGTTTTAATGAAAATATTTATGTTCTGAAATATTTACTGCTTCTGCAAACCAGATCCCAGCGTACCGACAAGAAAGGTATCCAGGAGGAAATGTGGAATAATAGCGTGCAAAGTGTTCTAGAGCAGAAGGTCAAACTACAGAACACACTTTATAACTGTAACAGGATAGGGCTGCAAAGAGACGCTGAGCCCCGCCCCGCCCAGGCAGCACCGCAAGGAGCTCCAGCTTCAGCGCACACCGACCCACACTCTGATGGCACTGGGGCGCTGGGACCCTCGGGGAAACCTGCCCCGCGCCCCAAACGTCAAAGACATTGGCAAATCATTGATTTTTCTGGTTCTTTTTTTTTACACAAACACCTTTATTTTCAGATGAAACATTACAATAAAGGCAGAGCTGAGTAGTACGTCCCCTATGACACACCCAAGCCCAAGTCCTGGAAGCCGTGGGAACTTGACCAGGGAACTCAGTTTGAAAGGCATACTAGGCAAGAGCTGAAGAATGATTTGAAAATCCTCAAAAAATATTCATCTGTAACAACATAAACTTCCATCATTCGGTTTTAATTTGATCTATTATTATATGACAGTCCTTTGGCAAATCATAAAAATATTACAGAAAGATATACCAATTTTCATGATTGAACTACATGACAAAAGGAAGAGAATTCATTCATTCAATCAATAGAACTCAGTCTAAATCTAAGAAAACAAAATTGTAAAAGTGCCAGAGAAAAATACATTCTATGTGAAGGCACGGAAGTCTTTTCTAAATACGATCAGATTTTATTACATAATTTAAAATGCCTGTATGGTGAAAGGCCATGTAAAATGGATTAGGAGACAACCACCTGAGGGGGAAAAAAAACTTGCAACATATGTAACAGACAAAAGAGTCAGTAAAAAAAAAAAGAAGAAGAAGAAGAAGAAGAAACTGGAAAAAAAAAAAAAAAGAAAATTTATAGCTGAAAAGACGCAGGCCGAAGAACCACATAGAGATATTCAACCTGCCCTGACCAGTGCGGCTCAGGTGGCTGGAGCATCATCTTGTAAACCAAAAGGAAGCAGTTTCAATTCCCAGTCTGTGCACATGCCTGAGTGGCAGGTTCGATCCCCAGTTGTCCAGGAGTGATGCCTCTCTCTCCCTCCTTCCCCTTTTTCTAAAGGTCAGTAAGCATGTCCTTGGTGAGGATAAAAAAAAGGATACTCAACCTCACTATCAGTGAAATGCAAATAATATATGCATAAAAGGTCATTTTTCCCCTCTCAAGTTGGAAAAAGAGACTAATCATTCCCAGTGATGAAGCTGATGAAGATATCAAGGTGTTATTTATTGGAAAAACCTCAGGTAAGGCATTTTAAAAGGGAAATTTGACATTATCAGTAAAAACTCAGGCGTGCAGGATCTTTAAGTCCACTTTCAGGAATCTATCCTACAAGATTTGACATGTAAAAAGATGTTCCCTGCAGCATTATTTATAACAGGGAGCAGTGCACACCACCGGGCTGTTGTATTGTAGGGGACACAGTGCGAACATCTAAAAGAAGTAGACTCCGTATAAACTCACGCACAGGGAGCTAACCACAGCGCTGGGTGGCAACACAGGTGCAGCATTATGACAGTGTGATTATGACAGTGTGACAGTCTCGTTTGTTTTCTAAATTTTTCTTTACATTTCACATTATGTGTGTATGTGCCCAGGAAAAGTTCCAGGAGGACACACTCAAACTGCCTGCAGTTGGCAGAGTGAAAAAGGGAATATAAAACTACGTTGGCCTATCATTCCTGATGAAATTAAACACGCACAGAAAAGGACAAAAGAATTGACGGAGCAATGAATGATGGAAGGTAGGGCTCTGGGCGATTTTTATTTGTTGCTCTGTATAGTTTTCTGTATTTCTTGCTTTACACCATTTTCTGTATTTTTTACATTTTCTACAATGATCATCATTATTTTTCTACTCTGAGAAACATTAAGGTTTATGCTTAAAATGTTATAATAAAGTGTTTGAGAGGGCTTTTAAAAACTTGAGACAGTAGCATTTATTGAATGTAATTGTGTCTGTCCCAAGAACTAGGCAAAAATCATTAGGCAAGGCCACGAGGGAGGCCACCCCTACCGGTCTGACCCTCCTGACGCAGCTCGAAAACATGATCCAGATCAATGGTGATGGAGACACAGGGTAAGAGCCCGGGGTCCACCTGTGGTCCCCGGCCCATGGGAGCCACAAGCATTGTAGGCTCCGTGGAAGAAGGCAACACTGAGCTGAATCTTACAGAATTCAGAGGGGCACAGAGAGAAAGAGAGGACATGAATCCAGGAGTGCCTCAGATCACCTTATTAGTCACCATTTCTCTATCTGATGGACAGCTCTCAATGGTTGAGAACTGCTGCTGAAACATCTAGCTTCCAAAGAGAGGCTGACATGACAGCACAATAATGAAATATAGGTCAAAATATATTTAAGTATGCATACATTATGTATTTCAAGATATGTAACATTTCCAAATTACCTAAATATTTTCAAATTCTCTACTTCCCACCCCCAAGAGAAAGATAGTCAAAGCCAACAGTCTACAAGGTCCCCCAATACATTGCTGGGGGTATAAGTTCCGTGGCAAGCAATCTGGCAGTATCGATTAAAATTCCAAATGCACAGATCTTGGACTCAGCAGTTCTACTTCTAGAAATTTATTCTAACATTCAAGCTTGCGTGAAAGAATTCTTTGTAATTGCAAAATCTGGAAACAACCTGGAAGCTCCATCCTAGAAGACAGGGTAAATAATGGTGCATCCACAAAAGGAAAGATGAACTAGCAGGCCTTTTGTACAACTAAAATAAATGGCTTCCAGGCTAAGAGACAATACTGATACAGAACGGTGGGGTATGTTCTAGATGGGTGGACAGCGGGGCAGGGTAGAGAGATGTTTACATGCTTACAAAATAGCTCTGCAAGACTATATAAAACACTAACTACTGACCTCTAAGAGGGGACCTGAGAGGGGAAAAGGATAGAAGGAAGACTTTTTACTGCATAATCTTATATACTTTTAAAATTCTGCATTATATTCATCTTTTATCTGCTCAAACAAAAAATAAATATAACTTAAAGTTTAAATTTAATACATTTTACCTCCACCCTCAAAAGAACTCTGAAACTCTGTCAAAGTTCAAGTAAGTGTAACTTTTTCTTAATGGTGAATCCGTCACACTCTCTGTAGAGTTGTTAAATTATTTCTAATTTAAGTCTGTATAAATGCTCTAAAAAAGGCCTATGAGACAACTCCTAAAAAGAAAGCAGTTTTGTGTGGTATCTCTGAATGCAGTAACACTCTTCACACCACATGAAACTCGACTTCCAAAGCCACCACACTTCCCACAGAAACTCTTGCTCCTGGTGACACATCTGTACCAGCCACCTGAAGAGGCCAAGGGCAGGCGACAGGGTCTACCTGCGACTGTTTCCAGCAGCAACACCTGTGTGACATTTTCTCATTCTGGGCCATGAGTCCCAATTCCAGTGTGCAGCGTTTGGGCTTTATACTTAATTCAAAGATCTCAATGAGGCAGCGCCCAAAAATACAAGTTCCGCACAGAACACGCACCCAAATATACCAACATATGTCTACGTTGTTGATATACTTGTGGCAATTAAGAAAGGAACCTGAAAAATCGTCTTAGCACCTGGGACAAGAGATGGACTTGGGTTTCAGATTCCCGCTGAGAAGGGGCCACAGATCTACCCCGTCCCCTTCCCAGGCAGATCCACACTCCCCTTCAGCATCCCCAAGTCAACTCAAACTTTGTTCAAACATCCCGACTTGCCAAGTCCTTCCACATGACATGGTGTCACCTCTCCTGAGCACTCTCTATTTCACAGGCTTCTTATAATCAGTGCCACCCTTTTAGCAACAGAAGAAAGCCACCAATACCCTCCTCCATGAACTCAGGAAGTGACGACTCTTTCTTTGGTTCCAAATATGAGAGAAAACTTAATAGCTCTCGAGAAGAACATCATCCTAAGGTGTCAGAAGCACTGAGGAACAGAGAGAAAGAAGTGGTCAGGAATCGGATTATCACAGGTCTCACCAGATTCCAATATACAGGTCTGGGGCAAAAATAGGTTTGCCATTTATTCCTGTATTATTATTTATTCATTATTGTATTATTTTGGCAACCACACATTGATGTTTCTCTCCTTCTTTCTCCCTCCCTTCCCCTTTCTAAAATTAAATAAATAAAATCCTTAAAAATAAAATAAATACAAATTTTTAACTAATATTACAAATGTTTTTCAGGGCCTATGACATGCCGGGCACTATATGCATAAATTTTTCTTATTTAACCTTTACCTCGCTGTGAGCCTCATTATCGGAAGATGAGGCTCATTTCGCACCTGGGAAAAACAGGCTTCCAAAGTGCACATCCTTTGCCCAGCTAGCAGGGAACATAACTGGATTAAACCCAGTCTCTGTGTCTAGCCGCCACAATAACAATTTTTCAAAAATAATAGCTCTTAGTATTGGGTCTGTGTATGGCATGAGAAACATGTTTAAGTTAATTTTTCTCCATAAATATACCTGGTGGTCCCAAGTCATTTGCTCAGTAAGTGTTTACTAAGCTCCACTTATGTTCTAGCAAAGTGTTAGGTAGAAACTCAACAGGGATAAGACAGGCATAGGGTCACTTCTTAAGGAGTTTACAGCTACTTGTTCATAGAACTCTTGTTACGGTTTCACTGATTAAGTGTTCTGTGCTCAACCAGGTCCCCTACAGCTTATGAGGCAGTAATACTATTATACTCACAGGATAATATTATTCAAACACAAAAAGACAAATTTAGCAATTTTTTGTCCAGTTCTGCCAGATGAGCGTCACTATTTGTCACATTATTCCTTGAACTTGGCAGTCACTAAAAACTGCACAGCCTATCAAATTGGAATACACTTTTGTCTTCACTGTTGAGCATGGTGAATCCTTCACTGATGGTGTTTTACATTGTTTCTAACTAATAAATAAGCACCAAGTACCAGGAGTTTTTACATCTTTCCTCTACTGCTCACAGCAATCCTGCCTGAACGGATCCGTGTTGCCCTCATATTAGTGATATGGGGACCTAAGGCCCCATGGGCCCCACTGATATTGCAGTTACAGGCAGGCCTCTGCTGGCCTCAGGGTTATCTCATACTTTACTATGAAGACCTTAGACAGGTTGTAAGAAATTATACCTCCATCCCCTTCTGTGATAGCCCTGGTTCATTATATACAACACAAGGGTGGTTCCTTATATATATATAATACAAAAGTAGGTTTACCATTGTTCATATGGAAAATAAAACAATAATGAATAAATAATAATACAGGAGTAAATGGCAAACCTATTTTTGCCCCAGACCTGTATATTGGAATCTGGTGAGACCTGTGATAATCCGATTCCTGACCACTTCTTTCTCTCTGTTCCTCAGTGCTTCTGACACCTTAGGATGATGGTCTTCTCAAGAGCTATTAAATTTCCTCTCATATTTGGAACCAAAAAAAGAGTCATCATTTCCTGAGCTCACAGAGGAGGGTATTGGTGGCTTTCTTCTGTTACTAAAAGGGTGGCACTGATTGTAAGAAGCCTGTGAAACAGAGAGTGCTCAGGAGAGGTGACACCATGTCATGTGGAAGGACTTGGCAAGCCAGAAAGAACAGTTTGAATTGAGTTGGGATGCTGCGAGTGTCCCCTACTGGGGACCTGGCCTGCAACCCAGGCATGCGCCCTGACTGGGAATTGAACTGGCCACCCTTTGGTTCACAGGCCGGACCTCAATCCACTGAGCCACACCAGCCAGGGAAAAATTTTTATTATTTTAAAGCTAAGGAAAAATGATAGGCATTTTAATTTAAGCTTTGGAGAAAATATAGTGGCTGAATGTCAAATGAATTAGAAGAATTATCAAAAACAAAGGTAGAGTTATTTGATTACATAAAGGGGTTTCTCAATAACAGACAGCTCAACAACATTGAAAATAATTACAGAAATATATGTGAAAAGCATGAGTGAAACAGAGAGGTGGTGAGACTCAGTTCAACGTCCAGCTGCGTTGATGGCATCCTGCTACTGGACATCAAAACCTGCTGGATGAATACTCACTTCCCATCAATTATGTGCATGGGATGTAAGCAGATCTCCCTCAAAGTTTTTAAAGATTTTAGAAAAATTAAATCAGTTGCTCAAATTTGTAATTAAAAAAAAAAAAAAAACTACTGGTATAGATTGTTGATGCTATATATTAGCAGCCTAACCCCACAAAAGTAGACAAGCTACCTCAAAAGAAAATTCCAACCCAAATGACAAAATCCAATTAATTAATGGAATCTTGTGTTTTAAACTTGGTATGAAAACTCATAATATTAGTTTACATTTGGAGAAACATACTGTTGTTGTAAGTAAAATTTAAACACAATTTTGTTAAAAAATAAACAATAAAAGTAAGCAATAAAATGGCAAGACAAGTGCTCACCATGACAGACATTCTAAGTGCTACTTTCTAAAGACTAACTCATTAGTCTTCAGAAAAATCTCTAATAACATACACCCTGACCTGGCCCGTGGAGAGGGTTGGGGCTGGGGTGCGGAAAGGCACGGAAAGACCTTCCAGACATGGCACTTTGACACAGCTCAGTAATCAGGAGGCCTGAACCTTATTCAAACACAGCCACACACTCAGCATCAGCTGCCCTTCTTCCGTTCTTATCTCCAATGTGCAGGTGTGTATTTAAATGCAAGACAAGATAAACTTTAAAAACAGAGTTTACAAAACAGGACGATCAAAACCAGATCTCACTTCTAATCTTGGTGCAGGTCTGTTACCCCCGCCCCCCCCCCACCCCGCATGGGCTCCCCAGGGGCTCATGCTTTCCTCTCCCAGAGCAAACACCGCGCTTCCACTCCGAGATCTCCCGAGCCTCCTAAGGTCACGCTGGTCTCTGAACAAGCCGTTGGGGCAACTGGAGAAAATCATGTGACATATTTAGCTGCAGGAGGAGCACGGACGAACAGCAGCAATGAGTTGTTTTTATTTTATCCGCATATAAAATATTTCTACCTGTTCAGCAGCAAATATACCTGACTTCACATACTCCAATAAGGTTTGCTTCATGTCTTTAAGTTTTTTTAATTTATTAATTTGAGAGAGAGAGAAAGAGACATCAATTTGTTGTTCCGTTTATTTATGCATTCATTGGTTGATCCTTGTATGTGACCTGAACAGAGATCAAACTGGCAGCCTTGGCACACTGAGAGGACGCTCTAACCAACTGAGCTACTTGGCTAGGGCTGGTGCCTTATGTCTTTTTATTTATTTATGTTATCTCACAGGTGAGTCTCTGAGCTTCCTCAGGAAGGACAAGCCTAGAGCAACTGACTGGTGGTTCCCAGGGCTCAAACCATTTTGTACACAGAGCTTTCTTATTATAAGAAGTGCAAGAAACAGGAGACTCAGGAACTTTCTCCAAACTGCAGAGTCAGGAATTGGTCATTATAACACTATCAGTGATGTCACCATTTCCCGATTCTTCCACACTAGTTATAAAAATGTGGGAAAGTCCATTTGAGACTGAAGAAAGCCCTTCCAACTTCCATTATGGAACATAAAGCAGCTGCCACAGTCTCCCCTGAGCCTCACCTCTGAGAAGACCTTCACCCTGCGGAGTCAGAATACAGGTGAGGATTGTCACCTCCGTCCACTGCTACCGAGCCAGGCAGGGAACCTTCTTGTCATGGCTGCATCCGAGCACCTAGCCCAGCCCCTGGGTCATTGCCCCAAACATATCGTTATTGAGGACCAGCTCTTATCAGGTGCTTCTCATACATTATTCTTCCCTAGTCCTTACAGCGAAGGCCTGCAAGTCTGTGTTCTTCCCACTGCACCAAAACTGCCTCCTGCCCTCTATCACCTTCCCATAGCTGTCACATCCAACTTTAAGCCAACAAATAAATGACAGGCACCACAGAAACAGGGCTCTCGGGACCAGCAAGCCCACAGCTGATGTCCCAGCCCCATCTCTGAATGCCAAGGGCAGCCTACCCATCAGCCACAGAGTAGCACTCAGACACTTTCAGCAAATTACACATTTCCAAGGTATCACTCTGCTAGGCCCTGGGGAGACTATGGCGTGACCTTGGCCGCAGCTAAACTCAATCAAGGATGGATCAATAGGTAAACAAAACTTAGCATACCCCAGGAGAAGGGACTAGGCCCAGAATTCTGGGGACTCCTGCAGGAGGTAAGGTACATACTGACCCTGAGAAAGCCACCTTAGAGTAAGGAAATGGGCTGGGTGTTCACGGCATTAAAAAGGTAAGAAGAATCAGTTTATTTGGTCAACTCAAATTGCCTGTTTCTTTAACTCAACAGGAGGTGACACCAGCACCAAGGTACAGAATATAGGGACAAGGACGGGTCTGAGAAGAAACCAAATGAATTCTGTTCGCGGCATTCTGAGTTTAAGATATTCGTGGTCAATCGCACGGAAAATCCAGTAGGCAGCTGGAATGTGTGGGCCCTGAAGAGAGAGGGGTCTGAGTTACAGATGAACACCCCTGAGAAAACTGTCGGGCCGAGGGGGTGGCGGGGAAGAGGGTCAAATGCTAGAACACACCTACACTCAACAGGTGATGAGCAGTGAAGCACCCTCAAAGGGCAGTGAAAGGGAACACCCAGGGCAGGGGCAGCAACATCGGCGGGGCCCAAGAAGGTAATGCTTCAAGGAGGAGGCCATGGTCAATGTCAAATTCCAAAGGACAGTCAAATAAGATAAAGACAGAAATACGCACTGCGGCTGTTAAGAAATGCTTGGCCCCTTTCCAAAGGCAGAGTCTGCAAGGTGAGGATACCAGCCACATGCAGGAGCTCCAGGCTGAATGCAAGATGCAGCCAGCCCTCAGAACTTTCTCAAAAACCTTAGCTGCAAAGGAAAAAGCTCAGTCCTCTTTTTTAAATTATATTTTATTGATTATGCTGTAACAGTTGTCCTGATTTTTCCACCATTGCCCCCCTCCACCCAGTACCCACCATTCCCTCAGGTAATCCCTCCACCATTGTTCCTGTCCCTGGGTATAAACTCTTTAGCTACTCCATTTCCTACACTGCACTTTACATCTCCAAGGCTATTCTGTAACTACCTATTTGTACTTCTTAATTCCTTCACCTCTTCACCCATTACCCACAAGCCCCTCCCATCTGACAACTATCAAAATGCTCTCTGTATCCATGATTCTGTTTCTGTTCTTCTGGCTTGGTTTGTTTTTCAGATTCAATTGTTGATAGATATGTATTTTTTGCCATTTTATTGTTCATAGTTTTGACCTTTTTCTTAAGTAAGTCCCTTCAATATTTCATATAATAATGGTTTGGTGACGATGAACTCCTTTAGTTTTTTCTTGTCTGGGAAGCTCTTTACCTGCCCTTTGATTCTAAATTATAGCTTTGCTGGGTAGAGCAATCTTGGCTGTAGGTCCCTGATTTTCCTGACTTTGAATATTTCTTGCCAATCCCTTCTAGCCTGCAAAGTTTCTTTTGAGAAATCA
Source organism: Anoura caudifer (assembly GCA_004027475.1). Classification (NCBI taxonomy): domain Eukaryota; kingdom Metazoa; phylum Chordata; class Mammalia; order Chiroptera; family Phyllostomidae; genus Anoura; species Anoura caudifer. The sequence continues at coordinate 70,903 of PVKU01001002.1, read as the reverse complement.
GCTGACAGTCTTGTGAGTTTCCCTGTAGGCAACTAATTTCTTTTCTCTTGCTGATTTTAAGATTCTCTCTTTATCTTTAATCTTTGGCATTTTAATTATGATATGTCTTGGAGTAGACCTTCTTGCATCCATCTTGTTTGGGACCCTCTGTTTCCTGGACTTGCATTCCTATTTCCTTCACCAAATTAGAGAAGTTTTCTTTCATTATTTTTTTCAAACATATTTCCAATTTCTTCCTCTTCCTCTTCTCCTTCTAGCATCCCTATGATGGGAATGTTGGATCTCTGAAGTTGTCCCAGAGACTGCTTACACTATTGGGGGGTTTTTTGGATTCTTTTTTCTTCTTCTTCTTCTGATTGGTTGTTTATTTGGTTCCTTATGTTCCAAATCATTGATTTGATTCTCAGCTTCATCCACTCTACTATTGTTTCCCTGTAAACTCTCCTTTATTTCAACAAGTGCATCCTGTGTTTCTGACTTCATCTTTTTTATGCTATTGAGGTCTTCACTAAGTTCCTTGAGCATCCTTATAAGCAGTGTTTTGAACTCTGCATCTGATTGCTTATATCCATTTTGTTCAGTTTTTTCTGGAGTTTTGACCTGTTCTTTCATTTGGACCATGTTTCTATGTCTCCTTACTTTGACAGCTCCCCTGTGTTTGTTTCTATGTATTAGGTAGAGCTGCTTTGACTCTGTGCCTTGGAAGTGTGGCCTAATGTGGTAGGTGTCCTTTAGGGTCCAGTGGCACAGTCTCCTCTCTCACTCAAGCTGGATACTCAAAGCGTGCCCTTCTTGAGGTCTGACTACACTCTCCTCTTGTAGTTGAGCCTTGGTTGCTGCTGGCAGATCAATGGAAGGGATTTACCCACACCAGTCAGCTGCAATGATTGGCTGTGACCACTGACCACCAACTTCTGCCCTCCATGGAGGATTAGCTGTGCAGGGATAGAGTGGTGGTGCTCCAACGTGCTCTGTAGCTGTCCACTGGGTGCTCTGGCCCTGAGGTTTCCCAGGTAGTGGAGGCCAAGGTTAGCCCCTGCCTGTGTTCTGCCCAGGACCACCCTGCCTGAGCTATAAAGCAATCTGAGATGGCTGCTACTTGTTACCAGGCGAAGCCTAGCTGTGAACCTAGGTTGGCTGCTGCTAGTGCTGGGCTAGAGGCTCAATGAGGCCAGGTGTTGCTTGTTTGAGAGGATTTAGAAAGTTGTGAAGCATAAGCCAAGATCAGCCATTCAAATGGAAAAGAAGCTGGGGTGGGCCCATAAATTTTGTGGGGCAGAGTCTCTGGGGATCTCCAAGGTGGGTCAAATAGTGTTGGCCAGGTTGATGGAGTCTCACAGATATGGCACCAGCTTGCCAGCTGTGTTGGGGGAGGGTTTACAAAACAGACAATGGGCTCTGCTCACCTTGATGCCACATACTTCAGTCCTCCCTGTATACCACTGGTGACTTTCAAGCTGCTGGAGCTCAGAGGGAGTGAGTCTGAGTAGGTGGGGCTACCTTTGGCTGGGGAGCCTGGTATGGGGCTGGGACTACTTGCTCCTGAGACATCCCTTCTGAATTTTTATCCATCACACGTGGGTGAGGGACCAGCCCGTTCCATGTCTGCACCCCGCCTACCAGCCTGGATGGATGCGGTTTCTTTAATTCCGTAGTTGTCAAGCTTCCATTCAACTCAATTTCTGATGGCTCTGAGTGATGGTTGTTCTATATTTTAGTTGTAATTTTGATGTGGTCATGCGAAGAGGCGAGCCAGGTCTGCCTATGCCACCATCGTGACTGGAAGTCCTTTCTTTTTTCTTTTTTAACTTAAGAGTTTGTAATAAGCAAGAAATACTCCAACCCGGATTCTATTGTCAGTCCAGAACAGATTTACAATGACCTCTTGGGTAAATCCAAGCCAGAGAGACACTGGCTCTGCAGCCAGCACCAGACAGACTCTAGGAAGAAAGGAAACTGAGAACAACTGCTGAGACAGATTACCAAGGACGGAAACTGGGACCCTGATAACAAGTGTGAAATAATTCACACCATTAGGTACACACTTCTCAGGACAGGCAAAAACTGATTTTCAGCCAAGCTTTTTAAAACAAAAAAAAACATAAAGGCTCTTTCTAATGTTTATAGAATGTTCTTAAGTAGGCAAAAGCACCAAAAACTTCATAACAAATGGTGACCTTGAAGCTGCATCCCGTTCATGAGCAGGGTGACCCCGGCACATTAGCTGGGAATGAGGGGACTGAGTCCTGGGAGTCAGCCATGAGGTCACTGGCAATGCCCCCAGCTCGAAGCTGCCCCTCTGAGGAGAGGGAGACCTCAAATCTTTCTTGGCTTCCTTTGTTTGTTGTTATTTTTGATCTTTCTCCAGTCGGGTTGACTGTATCCCATAAGTAAGAAAATTTCAGTTACATGCTGCCCAGCAGACTTTTTAAAGACTCTTCTGTAACAAGAGCGCTATTTTTTCCATATTTTGCGCAGTGGAAAAGTCCATTTTATATTGGTTGGTCTCTCAAGACGCAGCCACGATAGAGTTAAGTGAAAATTTGGTAGCAATTATTCTACTAGTCCCTAAAAGGCTGCAAACTATTCATGGACACCACCTGCTTTCTTTGCAAGGAATGAGTCATAAAACTTCTGTGCTATGTAAATTTTATTTGCAAAAGAAAAAAAAAATCCTTCACAGTCTCAGATGTTTATAAGTATGGAAGGTATATGGTCTTAGTCAGAGGTAAGGCACGGTTAACCATTATTCATTCTGAGCAGTAGGTCTCATCAAAGATTAGGTGTTATGTCTGGCTGTGTTGTAGCAGTTAACCATTAACCTACCAGCTAACAAATGCCCAGACAATCCCCTCCCAGCCCTTCGGGTCTGCGAACCAGACAGTGAAGAGGCAGGAACGCCTCCTGTTTCTAAGGCTGCAGACGTGGTTATCCCACATGAATGCTCTATCAGAAAAGGACATCTTAGAAGTCAAGGCCCCAGCCACAGGTACCTTTTCTCAAATAATCCTGAGCGCCCCAGGGCTCACCCTAGCATATTAAATTCTAGACTGAAATTTTCAACAGGTGTGCCTCACACCTTTTAACCCTGAAACTACTAATTAGCTGTCACAGAGTTAAATTTACTCTTCTCCGGGATTTGAGGAGCTTCAGACATTACTCTTATTTTCACCAGATTGATTCAGCCACCTTTCTTCTGTCCCAGTCAGTACCATCCAAAAATAGAGTAGGGAGAAACGATCCTTTATTTACTTTCCTTATACAGCTGCCTTTAGTTTATCAGTCCTTCCTGCACACACTAAGTTCTGCCACTAAGAGATGGTTCAGCATTCTGGGGAAAAGCTCAGTCACTTCAACTATTCCTTTTCACCATCCTTGCCCTCCCTAACCTCACCTCAAAAAGCTTAATCATATTCCACAGAGTAGTGTTCTCAGGATGAAAAGTGACCCCCTAACAATGGACCAATAGCTAGAGACCCTCTCAATTTGTCCTGTTTCTGACTAGGTCTAAATGTGCACCAGGACGCTGAAGGTACTCGGCTATGTTCTCCAAGAGTTAAAGCTGCAAGCAAGGGTTCTTAGCTTTAGTTTCTGATTCTTTAATGGCTTCTCGATTTAAGCTGGTTGGGTGGGCTCTTGTGCTTCTGTACGGGAGAGAACACAATCACCTTGAGAAGATTCTCCCATGTTATGCCAAGGCAATAACAGGAAATACATTTTTACAACACTTGAAGGCTCCCAGATTTAAAACTACTAAATAGTAAAATACAAAACAATGGCCTTAAGAAGCACATAAAAAAAATGTTCAACGTCACTAGTTGTTGGAGAAATGAAAACCAAAACCACAATGAGATACCACCTCATAGCCATTAGGATAGCCAGTCTCAAAAAAAAAAAAAAAAAAAAAAAGGAAAAAAACCCCAAGCCACAGAAAATAGCTCTGGCTGGTGTGGCTCAGTAGATTAAGTGCCGACCTTCGAATCAAAGGGTTGCTGGTTCGATTCCCAGGCAGGGCACATACCTGGATTGTGGGCCAGGTCCCCAGTGGGGGGCATGTGAGAGGCAACCACACACTGATATTTCTCTCTTTCTCTTTCTCTTTCCCTTCCCCTCTCTCTAATAAATATCTTAAAAACAACACCACAAAAAAAAAAAAAAAAAAAAAAAAAAAAAAAAAAAAAAAAAAAAAAAAAAAAAAAAAAAAAAAAAACACAGAAAAAGAAAAACATAAAATAGCCCTGGCCCTGGCCACGTGGCCCAGTTGTTTGGCGAGTTGTCCACTACACCAAAAGGCTGCAGGTTCACCATCCGGTCAGGGCATGTGCCTAGGTTGCAATCCCAGGTCAGGGTGCACATGGGAGACAACCAATGGATGCTTCTCTCTCACATGGATGTTTCTGTGTGTGTCTCTCTCTCCCACCCCCTTCCTCTGTCTCTGAAGTCAAACATCTCCTCAGGTAAGGACTAAAAAAATAAAACCAGAAAATAAGTGCTGCCAAGAATGTGGAGAATGTGGGACTCTTGTACACTGTTAATGGGAATGTAAATGGTACAGTTGCTATAGAGAAAACAGTATAGAGGTTCCCAAAACAATTAAAAATGGAACTACCATATGATTCAGCAATTCCAATTCTAGTTATATTTCCAAAAGAATTGAAAGCAGGATCTCAAAGATTTCTGCACACCGTGTCCGTTTCAGCACTATTCACATTAGCCAAGAGGTCAAAGCAACCCAGGTATCCACTGACAGATGAATGGATAAACAAAACGTGGTCTGTGCATACAGTGGAATATGATTCAGCCCTAAAAAGGAAGGAAACTCTGATGCTGCTACAACATAGACAAACCTTGAGGACATCATGCTAAGTGAAATAAGCCAGTCACAAAAAGACAAATACTATGCAATTTCACTTATGTGAGGTATCTCAAAGAGTCAAATTCATAGAAACAGGACAGTGGTTACCAGAGTATGGTAGGAGGAAGAACTGTTGTTTCGTAGGACTAGAGTTTCAAGATTGCAAGATGAAAACTTTCTAGAGGTCTGTTTGCACAACCAATGTGAGCATATTTGACACTACTGAACTGTATGCTGAAAAATGGCAAAAATGGTAAGTTTTGCTTGTTTTTTACCATCTGGATGATGCCAGGCTACAAATTCCACAGCAGCAAGCACATTCAACAGAGAGTACTTGGGAACAAAATTAATCATTTGAGGTTGTCCTCAAACGGGATAAAACACCCCGTGTTACAGGGCAATGAACTTAGTGCTTGAATAGACTCTCAAGCTCTCTGCAAAGATGCCACAATTTTAAGACATGCTGCATATGAGCCCCCATTGCTGCATAAGAATGGCTCTGGGCCATTCACCCACCATCCCATCACCGGACCATTTGAGATGAGATTCTTCAAAATTTCAAAATGGGCTTAGAACAGTTGTATGTGGATGGAAAGCTATGAACCAGCAGTTTTCCAACTGAAAAGCTACTCAGAAATTTGTTAAAGTACAGATTCCCAAGGCTCTACCACTACAGAATGTGATCCCCCATGCCTGGGGTCCCTTGCAGGAACTGCATTTTAATGAGCTCCCGGGGCGGGGGGCAGGGTGGGGACTCTGAGATAGTGAAGTGACAATGCGGCCATCATCAGGTCCAGCCTTCATCCGACTTCCCAGCTCAAACCAGTCACTGCCACACAATCAAGACTCCAAAAGAGATGAGCTGCGGGCCCTCAGGACCCTCGTGTACGAAGTCTCTGGATGCCCCTAGTACCAGAGCAGGTACTCAAGGCATGGGTGTAAGCCACACACTACCGTATTTTGCCCTGTACAATGCGCTCCCGTACATACTGCACACCCACGTTTTGGGCCCAGACTTTCAGGAAATAAATCTTTCATTTTAATTTTTAATTCAATTTTTTAGTCATTTATATTTAGAAACAAAACCAGTTATTGTATTCCAGGGTATTATTTTGCATGCAGATGTCGTTATTGCTTTCTAGAATTATATTTTAAGTGCATAAGCATACATAGAAGAATTAAAAACATTTATATAGATACGCAATTAGCACTACCCATGTATAATGTACATCCTTATTTTTCCCTCAAAAATTTGGGCAAAAAAGTTCACATTACATATGGAAAAAAACAGTAAGCGGAAATTCTCAGCCCTGTTCAGTCTCCTAGAAGTACCTTCCCACAAGTCAACAACAAGCAGGCATCCATCCCCCTCCAGCAGCGAGGGTGACTACGCAGTAGATCTAACCACAAGAGAAGAAATCGACCCTGGCTGGAGTAGCTCAGTGGATTGAGTGCCGGCCTGCAAACCAAAGAGTCAACAGTTCAATTCCCAGTCAGGGCACCTGCCTGGGTTGCAGGCCAGGCCTCAGTTGGGGTGCACACAAGGCAACCACACATTGATGTTTTTCCCCTCTCTTTCTCCTTCCCTTCTCCTCTCTCTAAAAAAGTAAATAAATAAAATCTTTTAAAAAAATTTTAAAAAAGAGAAGAAATCCTTCCTCCCACCTAGTATGTCCTCTGACTTAATAAAATGTCAGCACAGCCCAGGAAATGGCACCTCTACAGTGCCTTGTGACCAGTCCACTATCCAAAATTCCAGAGAGATCCTTCATTCAGCAGAAAATGCCTGGCCTCAGGGATCAAAAGACAACGACAAATTGACCCAGTATTGGCATTTTTAAAAACAGAGTTCAGCATATTCATCGCATTGTTAATCCTACAAAATGGGTTTGACTTCCTTCTCCCAAAAAACGTGTTGCTGCCCTGGCTGGTGTAGCTCAGTGGTTTGAGTGCAGGCCTGTGAATCAAGAGATTGCGGTTCGATTCCCAGTCAGGGCACATGCCTGGGTTGCAGGCCAGTTCCTAGCAAGGGACATACGACAGGCAACCATACTTGATTTTTCTCTCCCTCTGTCCCTCTTTCCTTCCCTTCCCCTCTAAAGATAAATAAATAAATAAATAAATGTTTAAAAAAAAGATGTTTGAAACAAACAAACAAACAAACAAAAAAAGTGTTGCCCTATCACTGCCCTTGGAAATGAAACATTTACAAAATACAGCTTTCTTGGCCCAACAACAATTGGGCTGATATTCTCACTTAGGCCTTTCCCCATATCTGATCAAGAGAGGTGTATCCGACTTGTCGAAGAAGCTCCTGGTGTCTGGGTACAGTTCTTCTGAGCCCCTCTTGCTAAACCGTAAAAGCAGGAAGTGCACCTCCACCTCAGCCCAGAGGCCGACTCACCTCACCCACGCCACCCCCACCCCCAGGTTCTCAGGAAAACTCTCCCTGTATTGGCACATGTCTGCCTAGCAGACAAGCCCAGTCACAAAATAAGAAGTGATTTGCCTCTCCAGTGTCCTCGCCCTTCCCCACCCACCTCTAACAGGTGAAGCCCTAGCACTCACTTCTGTCTTGATGTTTTCTGTTCGGTTTGGTTGTTTCCCCTGCTCACCGTGTAAGAAGATGAGTTATGCATACAAATTGAAAAGTGACTCACAGTGCTTCAGACTACCCTCCACAAGGGCAGCAGTGACCAACGAAATAACACACTGCTGTCCCCCCGGGACAAGTTTGAAAGAGTCATCACTGAAAAATGTCTGCAAGGCAGAGATTACGTTTGCTGAAACCTAGCGTTCCTGTAAAGCAGATGATTTATTAGGATATGTCGACTTTCCTGTGGGGCGTCATTCTTGCCAGGTTAGCACCAGAGCAAAACAAACACGAAATGGGGTTTCGTAAAGTGTGTTTGAAGTTCTCCATTACCGAGCGCTTACCCAGGCCATGCGTATTGCTGTGAGGACTGTGCATATTTATTTTCTTTGGGGACAGAATCAAATAGAAGCAGAAAAGCAGACTATGTTTGAAAACGGTGGACTCGCTTTGAGCCAAGAAAAAAAACGCAGTGAGACAGCAGGTACTAAGTATTCCATCTAAGAAAATGCTAATTTTTCCAAATAGAAAACTCACACACATTCCTTTTTCACGTGAGGTTCTGGGAGTGAATCTCCCCAGAATGTGCCACCCTAGCATGCAGATTATTTTGAGCTGAAAACAATTAAAAATGACAAAGTCAAGAAGAGTTTTTTGTTTTGTTTTACCTCCCCCTTTACCTGCCTAAAGAGATTCAGATAGAAAAACCTGTTTAGGATGGGAACCTCAGCATCTATGAATTAAGTCTGACAGACAGGGAGAATGGAAGCAAAAATCTGTCCCTGGATTCTTCTTTGTGTCCCATTATTTCTGGGTGCCCCCCTGAGAACTGACTTCCCAACTGTTTGCTCTACTTCTTCAACCTGTGAATTGCTTACCTCCATCCTTAGTCCAAAATGACATAAACCTCACTTTGCTTCACTGTCTTTGGAATTGTCATGCTTATGTAAATTCCCTGTGGGCACATATTAAAATTTTTACTTTCCCCTGTTAATCTGCTGCATGTCATTTGAATTATTTGACCAGCCAGAAGAACTAAAAGGGGAAGGGAAAAGTTTCCCCAGCTCAGACATTTGCCATCATATCCCAGCTGCGAAGCAACTCCCAATGCCATCCCACCCACGCCCCAAGCACCAGGCAGGCCGGACTCCCAGCTTCCTGAACATGTCCTGCACTTAGAGGCATCCACTCTCCACCTCTCCCAGGTCGCCTTACTCCTCTCCTTCTGAGCACATTCCTTCTCCTCTTCCTCCTTCCCTGAGGCCCTAGTCATCCCTCCAAACCCAGCTATTCCTTCCTCTGCTAAGGCCACCCGCCTCACGCCATCCAGCCAACGCCATCAGTACTGTCTCTGAGCCTTCACAATGGAGCACGGTCGTCCCCATTGCTGTGAAAGCACCACAGGGGACTCGAAGTTCTCCCCAAAAGCAAACTTCATGTCTGCATGATGCAGTACATGCCATTTCCTCCTCTCTGAACTCATTATTGCACCAAAACTTAAGCAACTGAAATAGAAAGGGAGAACCCTTCCATCAAGGTTAAGACAGTCAAAGACAAAAATCAGTCCATATATAAACTCTAAAGAAGATACATGAGATTTGCTCTCACTGAATTAAACGGTGAGTGGCTCCTAATGACATAATTTAAAGTGAAAGTTTCCCTACTGTCCACACCACAATTACCATATTTTCCCATGTAAATAATGTGCTCCTGTGTATAACACTCACCCACGCTTTAGTGTCAGTTTCCACGGATAATTCGCATTATACATGGGAATTAGTCCTGCCCATGTATAATGTGCATCCTCATTTTTCCCTCAAAAATTTGGGCAAAATGTGTGCATTATACAAGGCAAAATACAGTGGGAAGCCACTAATAACTCCTCTACTTCAAGAGGAGAAATAGAAAGACCAGTTTTTAAAGTTGGAAGGAAGGGAGGAAAGGAGAGAGAGAAGGAGGGAGGGAAGAAGGAAGGGGACACATGAGATGCTACTGCTAAATCAACTCACCCAATCTCATGAGAATAACAGAGCTAAAACAGCTACAGAAAGGATTATCAGTTGACCCCCCACCTCCAAAAACCCTATCTCAGCAGTATCCAGGAGCCATAAACGCACATTTGTGAAAACACACAGCAAAGTAAAATGCATCTCTCTTCTGAGATAAAATGAAAAGGGGGAAAAAGATGAAGGCAGGAGGAAGAGGGAAGGAAAGAGAAAAGACTCGAAATATGTACAGTTTATAATAAAGTCCTCTTTAAAAAGCAGGACTTAAAATACAAAGAACATAAAATAAAAACAAAACAGGGACTTAAAATACAAAGAACTTGCAATAAAACCCTCTAAAAAAGGAACCACGCTTTGGTATGTTTCCATTACCCCAACTACTACCTCCACGTCACCTCGCACACAGCAAACAGTGTTTGTTAAAGGACTGAGCTAGGTACTGAAAACCCAGCACCCGTGGACTTCTTTTCCGAAGGATGAAATGACTGTCTTAGGGGGAAATAAAGAAGCACCACATTATGTGACAATGTCAGAGATATTTCTACCCAATGAAAATTTGATTCCAGCCTACCAAAGCCACTAATCTCTATTTACCAGTACTAATAAGAGAGACCTCCTAGGTAGATTCAGGACAACCTTCTTTAGAATTTCATGAATTATTTTCCAGAACAACAATCCTTTATTTCACTTCTGCGTTCATTAAGGTCAGTAAGTGATTAAATGCTGTATTAAATGAACTGTTCCAGATACAAGCTTTTTTCTCTAGAATATTATTACTCTCCACCATCCATTGTGGTAGATGATGCATTTCACAAAGAATGAAAAACAGTAGATAATGATCAAGTAGTTTATTTACACAGAGAGGATGAATCTTCAAAAATGAACTTCTAATGGGTCCTATTGAGCTGAAGACTCAAGAGAAACCATCCACACCATCCAAAAATCCCATGGACAGCTGCGTCAGCTGGGCCCAAGTGCAAGAGAGTAAGGAATGGGTGGAGCTTTCTGTTATTTGCTCTACTTCTAAATACAATAGCTATTTTTTAAAGATTTTGTTTGTTTATTTTTAGACAGAGGGGAAGGGAGGGAGAAAGAGAGGGAGAGAAGCACCAATGTGTGGTTGCCTCTTGTGCACCCTCTACAAGGGACCTGGCCCACAACCCAGCCATGTGCCCCAACTGGGAATTGAACCAGTGACCCTCTGGTTCACAGGCTGGCAGTCAATCCACTGAGCCCAGCAGGGACAGGAGAGCAGGCTACAGGCCATCGGAAGGCCCTTCCAGCCCCCATGTTTACCACTCTGCACGCCTCATATACTTTCCTCCATCACTGTGACTTGTTGAGTTTATTGGAATCAGTCTTGTGATTAAGAGCCTTGTAAATAAATACAAAACATTTCACCAGTTCACTCAAATGTTTGACTGCCTGACCTCCTGCTTGGAGGTCACACATGGAGCTGATGAAAAGAATGTCATAAGCATTCTTTTCTACCCACCTGGCCTAAATGGCTGTTTACCCCAGGCTAGTATCTCTCTGAAGAGGCTGAATGCCTTCCTTTTACAACACCAGAGGAAAAGAAAAGATTCCCAGCAGCTTCCCAGTCCACATGCCGCTTCACAGAAGGAACCGCAGGGAAAGAGAGTCACCTGCTTTCCAAAGCTGAGAATAAAATTTATCTTAGGAAGTGGCAGTTAAAGAAAAATAAAGTGGAAGAAAAACAATACAAAGAAAAATAAATAAGTAATAAAGCAGCTAGATGCTCTTTTGTAAAACCTTTTGTTAAAAAAGGCATAAACCACTACAAGGTCCAGGGTACACATGGCATGTTCAAAGCATGAATAAAAAGACCTCTCATGTGAATGCATACACACGTACGCCATTTTCATAGCGTATTTGACAATCCCTTAGTGACAAAAAGGACTTCTTAGCCAGCTTCTCCAGCACACACACAGAAAAGAAGTTTCTGAAAAACACAACTAACACAATTGAAGGAGCAGGCCCCTGCCTTGTGAGAAAAGCGTGCATACATACAAGAGTGATCGCTGTACAGAAGCACAGACACAAGGAAGAGCAAGCAGAGCTCAGTGGGGACCCCATTGCAGGAGGCAAAGAAGCAGCTAGGACAGTAGGGACGACGCCGGTCCACCAGCAGTTTGTCCGAGGCACATGCAACCATGTTTGGAGAGTCTTGCTTTGCTTTTATTTAATTTGCAAAAAATATATAAATCAGAAGATTATTAGAACATTTTTCCCCATATTTCCTATCAGTAATATAGTCTCTTGGCGATTCAAAAGTAGCTTTAACAGAAAATCGAATGGCCAATTTGGGTGTTGGTACAATCACTACTAAGACAAGCTGTTGATTAAACAAGTATTTCCCTTTCCAAAAACAGAACTTGCAAAATGACTGACCAAGAGTTAGCTAATTCAACAGACTAACTACTATGATCAGAAAAAGAACGAGCAGAATACAAATATCCAGACCAGTAGAGTGAAACCAAAGAATGTATGTGCAATGCATGTTTACACTGGGTTGTGAATCAAACTCAACATTTGGCTTAAACCAGCATTAAAAAAAAGTAGCTAACATTCTTTGAGTCTAAACCAAATGGTACTAAATGGAAGAGGTTGCCTAGAAGTGCAGTTGGCAGACTCAGGCTATTTTAAATAAAGGACATGAATTAGTGAAGACCACCAGGAAAAAAAAAAAAAAAACAGCAAGAGAACCATGTGCAACTTCACGTTCAATATGTAATAAAATTGCAGATGCTACCAATTACACTTAACATGCTCGATGGGTAAGAGACAGGAAAAAGGAGGCAGACACTAGGCCTATTAAGAAGCAAAGAAACACCCCGCCCCCAACCTGGGTAGCTCAGTTGGTTGGAGCACTGTCCCCATACACGAAGGTTGAGAATTCCATCCCCAGTCAGGGCACAGACAAGAATCAACCAATGAATGCATAAATAAAGGGAACAACAAACCATTGCTCTCTCTCTGTCTCTCTCTCTCTCTCCCTTTCCCTTCCTCTCTCTGTAAAATCAGTAAAAAATTTTTGAAGAAGAGATTTCCTTAAAAAAAAAAAAAAAAAAAAAAAAGCAGAGAAATGCCAATGTAAGATTTATTTTTTTTAAATTGCAATGGTGATCAGAAGTTGACTATGTACCAAATAACAAAAATTATTCTGACGTTTAAGACTCAAATCACAGTTATGCAGAGACTAAGAGCTTACAGAAGACAATGAGCTATTAATCCTTGGGTGATCCTGCCATTTTCACAGTAAAGGACCCGAGATAGGCATGATCCGTGTTTCTAAAGGCAGCGTGACCTTGGACCATGCTCTCATAGGAGCACATCGCTGCCCACCTCCTCCTCTAGCTTCCCATTTTCCTCACTCATCCCTCATTGGTAGCCTTTTCTAACAACAATGAACCCAGAGTAATTACTTTAACTGGCTCCACGGATGTGACGATAGGGGACCTGGAGGCAGTTTCTGCGAAGGATCCCAAGGGAACGGGAGCCCAGGTATCCAGCAGCATTCCCTAGTGAGCTGGTTCCAGGAGCCCTGGCCGCAGCTACAAAGCCTGGAGCCTCCCCTCCTGCTGCAGAGCTCAGAACCGTAAGCACCGATTTTAGCACCCTTCCACAGGAAAATGGATTCTTGGTTTTGGGCTAATTGATTTACAACCTTTTGGAGCCCATCCTTGATAAAGTTGGCCTAGAGGTAAAAACAGTACCGTGTTTCAAGGCAGTAAAAAGGAACAAATGGTACTTTGCAGCAATAACAACAAACTGTATGTGTCTGGGTGCGTAACAAAGAGAGAAGATTTTTGGTTAAATTAAAATCCAATTACTTAGAATGGAAAGTAAGCAACATCGGGTGTGCTTTCAAAAATATGAAAGGACTCAAGATAGAACAGGGCGAAAAAACAGACAACACATATACTGTGAAATTTATTTTTTCAGACCACGCTCCCATCCGGCAGCCCCTACACATCAGCTCTGGCTCTCTGGCTGGAGACTGCTGACCCACCCTCCAATCTGCTCTGACCTCTCTTCCCCGCCACGTACTGCTTTCTGGGCTGGGGGCTTCCGGCTTCCAATCTGAAACATCCCTGAGCATCTCAAATTATTTCAAAATAAGTTATGAAATTCTCAAAAGCCCAATGTAATAAGGGTATGCTATAAAGAAATCTGCCGTGGAGGGTGTCAGGAAACCCAAAACCCTGGAGATGATGTTGCAATGCCCACAAGGATACAAATCACAGCTCAGGAGAAGCCAAAGAGGCACATCATAACCTACAGCAACTCACCAACACTTTCAAGACCTGCACAGCAACAAAGAGACCGACCACCAAACGTCTGGGAAGAGACTTGGAAGTCATGTCTGTGCGGTCACAAAAGGGAGTGTTCCGCAGAGGGCAACGGATATGTATCCTTTGCCACAGTAGAGAGAAACTTCTGCTAAATTCCACTCATGCTCTTACCCCAGTGATTTCCAGCCTTGGACAGGGCAACATCGAACACTGTCTAAAATGACCTCAAAGGCCAGGGTGAAGCTCTGAAAATATATCCAAACATAATTAGCATTAATGTCAATAAATGCAATAACAAGTATGTTGCCTACATTACAGCCCCATTTTTCACAAGGAAAAAACAGGGGGTGCGCCACAGAATCTTTCACATAGCACAAACTATCACTGCAAAAAAAAGGCTTTTTAATTTAATATTTAAATATGCTACTTGCATTTTTCCTGGACAAAAATAACCAGACCACAAGTAATTTCTTCTGAGAAGAGGAACGGCACTTCTTCTGAGAAGAAGAGATTTCCTTCTTTGCCTGACCACAAATTCAACCGCAGAGTTGGAACACAAAATCTTGTAGAGCTGTTGAATTTTCAAAGGGGTGTGGAGCTAGGAACCTGAAAATCACATTCAACTGGACCAACTAACGCACGATGAAGACAAGGAAACTGAGTCACGAGTGGCTAAGCACCTTGCCCAAACCCAAAATAGCTAATTAGCGGCAGAAGGAGGACTCAAGTTTCTGCAATTCCACAGGAGTGCACTTTCCACCAGGCCACATGGGTGATAATGGGGGATGGTTGGAGAGTTTGCAAAAATTCAAAACGGACTTGGCCCATTACACATCTGCCCAGAGTGGTTTCATCTTACATGGCCTCAGGGACTCTCATGTAACCAGCTGGAGTCACTTCATAATGGTGGGGCCTTTTTAATGGGTAGTTGCTTTTTTAGACGTGTGTGTGATCAAAGTGATTAAAATCGGGCTCGAGTTAAAGTGTACACATACCAAATACCATTTGAAGAAATCACTCTTTGGTTTCCTAGGGCAAAGAGTAATATATGGGAAAATATCCTTTTAATCACCAAACGTGCACTATGGGAGACTACCTTTAGAATCTGCTTAGTAAGGACTCCAGGTCCCCAGGCACTGAAAGAAAAAAATACACATAAAGAGCTAGCGTTCGTAGAGAAGGAGTTCTTTGAACACCACTCCCAGACACAAAATACACCAATGAAAGGGAACCGAGGTTACACTCCAGTATGGACTGGCCCAGACAGAGCAGAGAAGGGCCATGGCGATGGGCAACACATTTGAAAATCCAGGGATTTTGGGGAGTGTTCTTTTTTCCCCCTTTAAGCCTGGGATGTGGGTGGGGAAATGACAGGCAACAGAAAAGGTAGAAAACAAGAAAAGAAAGAAAGTCATGAAGTAGGAAACAGCAAGTGACTCACGCGGGGAAAGGCCAAAGGCATGCCTTGCCCTGGAGGAGCAGCAGGGTGTCTGCTTCCAGGGGGCAGGGAAGTTCACGTCCGAGGGTCAGAACCAGACTAGATGCTTCAGAACAACCAGAGACGTCAGTGTGGGTGCAGACAGATGCTTCTGTCCACGTATCAGCTCTGGTCTTTTGCTCTGCCTCTTAGAAACGCGATCTGATGAGTTCAACCAGGAGTGACGGGTCCCAACTGAGTGATTATACCAAGAAGCCTAATTGTCACGGGGACTGACCTCATTCCCAACCCAAAAGGCTGACTGTCTGGGCAAATCAGGCTAGCACTCAAAAATTCTGAATAAAGGGAATTAAGTCACCCTACCTGTTGGAATAAAGCAAGGACAGCCTGCTGCGTGTATTGGTATTTTGGCTGCCTATTCAGGGTGTTTTTAAACATGAATTGCATATTTAACTTTTTTTTTAGTATTGCTTTTCATTAACCAAAAAATCCTATCACTATAGCAATATTTCCTTCCAGCAGGTATACCCAAGATTCCAAATAGCCATGTAGTTAAAGAATAGACTGGATTTCATAGTAGCACCTGCTGAGAACACCTCACCGAACACAATCAATCAAGCAGGAAAAGCGGAAAGGCAGTCGGGGAAAGGAATTAGCCCACGCTTACAGTGTGTCAGCCAACTGCATTGTGGCAGTTTTTAAAAAAGTTTCTCTTCATAGCTTTTTGGCCCCGCAAAATAAAATCTGTAACCAACATTTAAAAATCAATAAAGTGCACATAAAGATGAATAGTTACAGCCCTAGTTGGTGTGGCTCAGTGGATCAAGCACTGGCCTGTGAACCAAAGGGTCGCGGTTCGATTCCCAGTCAGGGCACATGCCTGGGTTGCAGGCCAGGTCCCCAGCAGGGGGCGCATGAGAGGCAACCACACATTGATGTTTTTCTCCCTCTCTCTCCTTCCCTTCCCCTCTCTCTAAAAATAAGTAAATAAACTCTTTAAAAAAAAGGTTAACAGTGTGAGCACTGATCCAGGGCCACTAATAGAAGAAGACCCTGCCACCAAGTTCGTCAACAACGTCCTACTGATAAATATTGAATATTCATAAAACAAAACAATGACTAAGTATAAGCCTTATAAAATATGGCAGCATGTAAATTGTTGAATCCTTGAGAAGATGGTTTTGCCGAAAAAGAATACAAAAATGTGTACATTATTTTCTGTGATGCAGTAATCTTTCTTTTGGAAATTCAACCCAAAGAAATAATCAGAACAAAGGACGGACATTACTTGAATAAAGAGATGAATGGCGTTTTTATATAATAACCAAAAACCCCTCAAAATAACACAAATAATCAATAAATAGAAATTGCTAGTTTTAACATACTAATGCAGTGTATTTATTCTATTTCCATTAAATTCATACATGCATTACAACTATGTAGAAACGGAAAAGTTAAGTGTGGAAAAAAGCAGAGCAAAAAGTATTCTCTCGATGTATTATTCTATTCAAATGTATTCTATATTTAGGACATGATCACAGTTACACAGTTAACACAAGGTTTAGAAAGAATATAAAGAACATAAAGACACAATGACTATGGTGAGTGGTAGGATAATTGGTGAGAAGATTCCTGAGACACTTTAGGAACTGAAGTTGTTTTTAAACAATGGGCTTCGGCGTGATACCCACAGGCGCAGAAGTCAAGAATGACAAGTCCGAATCTCTGTGTTCTGGGTAACTGATCACAGGCAAAGTATGTGTTTTTGAGACCAAGGTCTCCACAGAAGCAAGGAAGGAGAGAAGATAGTGGGTCACTTACAAGATGGCTACCCCCAAAATGCACTTGTATTTGACAGCTGAGCACACCAGCAAAACAGAGGCATCCCTGGCGATCTGCGGCAAGGAGACCTGAGGGAAACTGACAGGCTTCTGCCACAGCCCCCCTTATAAACAGCCTCGAACAACTCATAGACACCAATAAACATGTCCTGACTACTATTATCACAGACAACGGGTTGTAAGAACCACAGATCTGTCCTATATGTAAAAAGCTATTGGTTACATTTAAAATTCAACATTAGTGACACAGACAGATGGATGCAGGTACATTAGAACAGTCTAGTATTCACAACTATAACTTTTTGCCTTGACAACGACCCATCAGGTTAAGCTGTGTCCTAGTCCATATGGACAGCTATAACCAAATACCACAGACTGGGAATTTGATAAACAACAGAAATTTGTTGCTTATGGTTCTGGTGGCTGGAAGTCTAAGACCAAAGTTCCAACACAAGTGAGGACCCCTTTCTGGGTGGCAGATTTCGAGTTGTACCCTGGCAATGCAGGGAGCTCCGCGGGGATAGGGTCTCTTTTATAAAAACACTAATCCCATCCACAAGGGCTCCGCCTTCATGACCTAATCACCTCCCCAATGACACACACACCTCCTAATACCATCACCTTCAGCGGTTAGGTTTTCAACATCTGAATTTGGGGTGCAGCCCATCAGACCACTGTACCACATAAGTGATTCCGCCGGCGGGCCAACACACAACACCGGCAGGAAAACGAAAAAGAAATGAGACAGCCCAGGGGAGTGGACAAGGTAGCAAACACTGTGGGACCTTGGGCAACACTGTACAGGGTCCTACACGTGGGACCACCCACCCCAGACCCAAAAGGTGCAGACCCTTTGCCACAGCTCTCCCAAAGTACAGAATTCAGATAAGCGAAACGTACCACAAGCACTTCTTTTGTCTTTGAAACTATTAGCAGTCTCAGAAAACATTTACAATGAGCAGGAGAGCCTTCGAGAAGAGTTCAGTAGTCACCGTCTTTTTATAAATTCAACCAAGATATGTAACGATTCAATACAAACAACCATCATATTTTAATGCACGGCACTCTAAAAGTTCCTGTCCTGTACTTGCTTGGTTTCTCCTAGGTTAATATAAAGCGTCCTCATTCTCAATTGCTTTGAGA
This sequence comes from Anoura caudifer, assembly GCA_004027475.1. Taxonomy (NCBI): domain Eukaryota; kingdom Metazoa; phylum Chordata; class Mammalia; order Chiroptera; family Phyllostomidae; genus Anoura; species Anoura caudifer. The sequence continues at coordinate 52,711 of PVKU01001002.1, read as the reverse complement.
CTTGGAATCTAGTTTCCCCAAAATGCACCTGTTACAAAACTTCATAAACAGTGGGTTTTCATTTTCCAAAAGAAATCTGCAACAAATCCTAAGAAGACTTATACAAAATGAAGTTAAATTGAAATAAGAAATCATTTCAGGAACAAAAATCCAAAGACTTTCATGGCAAATCTATCCAAGTTCATAATTCTTCAACACTAATAGTAGTCTTAATATTCATGCTATTAATACACTGCTTAACATTTTGCAATTGGCAACTACTGCTGTTCTAATAAACTCTGGTTCACACACTGATGTCTGGTTCACGCACCAGTTTGCTCCTCACACACTTGGATTTGCTTCCCAAGGAGTTATAATGTCTCTTACAAGGTTCACTGGTCTGTGCCTTAAAGCACAGAGTGGATTTCTCAGTTCTGAGGATTTTTGACATTGCTCCGCTAAGTGAGGTGGGAGGCATTTGCACTCCATGGTAGTTGCAAAATCCAATGTCATTTCCCAAGGCCAGCACCACTTCCCTTCCCAACACACACACACACACACACACACACACACACACACACACACACACACACACAGAGTCTATTCTTGCCCAAAGGCCTGCAGATTTCTCTTCTCTCCCCTGCAGGCGTTTCTGCCTAAGCTGTGAAGTCGCAAAGCTTCACGGGGAAACAGAACCAAGGGTACTGTGGGTACGTCTAGATGCCACTATTTCTGAGCAGAAGCCACGGACGAGTGTGGTACAGGCAACATGACACTTTGTAAAGTAAACCAAGGGAGAGGATACAGTCGGTAATAAAAAGTTTTAGTTTACAGTTTGAGGGGGAAAACAGTAGGGAAGACCGGTTCTTAAGTTTCAGTTGGTATTTTCTGCTGGGTAAACCATACGGCAATCGGTGAATCTGAAAACCGTGGAACTGAAGGCATCCAACGTTAGGCAAGAGGACAATGTCTGAACAGGTTCAGACACTGACCCAGGGCCATAGTAATAATTCCTCTGATTTGATTCAGATAAAAGTTCTAAAACCTCAAATCAAGTCTACCTTTTGTTTTTACTTTTTTCGCTGCTTTGTTTTAAAGTCAGGATAAATATGTATTTAGGAGACAGCATACTGAGAAAAACATGTGACCAAGAAAACAAAGAGAGGATTTAAATGGGTAATTTTACAATGACTTTTAGAATCCAAAAGAAAATTATAGGTGGCCGTTATTTTATTCACTAATAGATGAAAACCAACATAATTTGTTCTAACAGTTTTTCTTTTAAAATACCATCATTAATAATGACAAAAATTAAGCTGTAAACAATAATGAAACTAATAAAACGAACACTGTAAAACCCAGCACCAGTAGGATACGAGGAAGGTTGTATACTCAAATATTGATGATGGTACTATAAACTGATAGTGTTTGGAGAGAGCAATCTGGCCCTGTGTAATAAGATCTACAAGCAATTCATGCCCTTTAACCCAGAAAGCCAACTTTGGAAACCATATCCCCAGAAATACTCTCCAAGTAAATACACGTTATTTGTTCACCAACATTTACAGCAATGCTATTTATAAGTGTTAAAATTAGAAACAATGCAAATACTAAACCACAAGGGAACAGTGAAGTCAATGATAGTAGACAAGATGGGATTATCCCAACCCTTGACTCCCTTCCTATCATAGATCCCATCCAAGCCCCTGTGGGTTGTCTGGAAATCCTGTGGAGAGAGTGTAGGTCCCCGACTCAGTGATTTTTTGGCGTGGCTGGTGGTCTACTTTGGCCAATGAGATGTGGGCAGACGGCATATTTGCCACCTCCATGAAGCAGCTTTAAATGAGATTGCACGCTTCTCACTACATCCCTACCCTTAGCCATCAGAGCATCAAGGCCCAGGCACAGGCTGTCCTCTCGCCTGGGTTTCCAAACGAGAAGACGTGTGGAGCAGAATGGGATCCAGTGAGCCACCAAGAGCTGCAGCCCAGCCACAGAACTCACAGAACACAGGCAAAGGAGAAATGCTCAGTGACGTAAGCTACTAAGATAGTGAAACCTTTTTTGTTACCAAAGCAAAAACTAATACAACAGTCATCAAAATACAGCAAGTCACAGAGTAGCTGATCCAAGAAAAGATATTGTGAAAAAGTAGAATTAATAGGCAGATACCAGTGGTATCTATATAAAATGAGGCAAGCAAAATTAATTAACTTAGAATGATATAATCATTTATAATTACTTCTTTTTGTCAGTGAAGCATTTACTCACATACATCTTTAATTCCCAGTTAAATGCCACTTTTTGACGACTGTATTTTTCAATACTTCTATCCATATCATAGTCACAACTGAAATGATTCTATTCAACACACTTTTTCTGCTCTAAATATGCAAGGATTAGCAAACACGCCAAAAAGTGCATTGAATGCAAGTTAGCATTGTTAGCATTCAGCCTTTGAACATATGAGTTTAGGGCTTATCAATTCTTTTGGCAGATCACAAGGGAAGGAACTGTAAAAAAAAAAAAAAAAAAAAAAAAAAAAAGCCAGACGTATTTGTTGGGATAATTGACTTTCTAGTCATCAAAGCAAGTTCTAACAGAATATCAGCTATCAGAAAGAAAGATATGTTACCTTTGCATTTATCATTACGACCTATGCTTAAAATTCCATTGCATTTGTATGATTCAAGAATCATACACGGACAAATGGAGCTGGCTCTGAAGCAGGCTTAGTGTCTTTAAAATCAATTTCTGATAAACATCTCCCTGTTTTAGACAAACTTGGATTAGCAAATGAAGTATATCAAGCATAATTTCATCATGCTTTCTTTTCTGATATAGAGTTAATGCTTTTTTAATTGAACTTATGGAAAGTAACATCAGTCAATGTATCATACAACTTTCAAGTGTATAATTCTGCAACACATCACCTGTGTAATTGCAATTTAATCATTTTTAATCGTTTTTGATAACTTGTTAGGAGCATCAGTTATTGTACGATATGCCCTAATTCGAAGCTGGTATCTGCCAGAGCTGGGGAGAAGAATGCACGCCCTCCAGACGGTGAGCGAACAAAGCGCCTCTCTCCCCTCTGAGAGGCAGCGATACAGAGCAGTTACCAGTGCAGGCTCGGAGTCCGTGCCCAGATCCGACTCTCAGCTCCAGCACTGACTAGTATTTGCATGCCAATGGTGTTAGAGAGTAAACCAGTATTTGCTAGTTGTACGGTCTTGTGCCTGCCTCAGCCTTTCTAAGCCCTCGTTTTCTCATCTATAAAATAAGCCTACAAGAGTGCTTACTTCTCAGAGTTGCTGTAAGGATCAAAAAGATAATCCACTTAAAGTGCTTGACAAAGTACAGCACATGGTAAGTAGTAAATACATGCCAGCAGCTGGTATCAGTCTCCCTTGGCTGGTCATCGGAGATGTCATCATGGAGCTTGCTTCTTACCATCACCAGTAACAACTTCCAGTTTTTCTTTACCCCTGTTCCCCACCCCGCTCCCCGTCCTCTGAGGCGTCGCTCAAGGCCCAGAGCTCCCAGGAACAGTTTGATAACCATCTAATACAGTGCTGTCCAAAAAATACATAACGTGGACTGCAAATGCAAGCCACACTGGCAATATTAATTTTCCCAGGACTCGCATTTAAAAAGCAAAACAGAACAGCTAAGAAATTAATTTTAAGAAATAGATTATATTTAACTTACCATATCCAAAATATTATTTCAGCATGTCATCACTTTTAAAAATCACAATGAGATATTTCACATTCTTTTTTTTTTTTTGTACTAAGTCTGCAAAGTGTGGGGTCTGTTTGACACTCACAACATGTCTCCACTCAAAGTTGTCACCCTGCAAATGCCAGATGGTCACGTGGCCAGTAGGTACCTTATTAGCTTAGTCTCCTAAAGATTGTGACCACAGAAACACAACCCCACTTTTAAAAACATAAAAATGCATTTATTAAACAAATTGGTAAGGTTGGATGAAAGGAAAGATAAAAGAAAAAGAACAGATGCTCCGGTCTGAGCGGCCTTCTGGGCCGAATGTCATGGGCCTGATGAATTTGAGCTGTGGGCTTAGAGAAAACGGACTTGAATCCCACTTCCTCCATTTACTACTTGCAAGACCTGAGCAAAAAATCCCTTTAACATTTTTATATTCCTCAAGGATAGAACTATAGATAAAAATAACATCTTTCCTAAGATTGCTCTGAGTATAAAGGTTGTAGAGGAAAAGAGGTTTCCAGACAGGAAGCTCTGCTTTGTAAAAGGTCAGAAATGGGAGTGGGGAAAATTGATGAAGGAAATACGGAGCAAATGAGCTTGGGAAAATAAAGAGGCTGGAGAAAAAAAGGTTCACGTTGCAGTCACGATGCCTTTGTTAAATGCCCAGTTACGCAAAACAACTTAAATGGTGGCAGCTATTAATAAAATAATTGTAGTGGCATTTCTAAGGCCTCAGTGATTTATACCTCCTTTATACCTGCCTGCTTTCTTCTCAGCAGTATCGTAAGTAAGGGCGGAGGAGGGCCAATTGCCAGGATTTGGAGAACCAAGATTTTTCAGTCCTGTCTGTATTAACCGCGGCCTCTGGCCTTAAGAAGATGGGCTAGTGAACACGCCTGGATCTTTCTTTGAAGGATGAAGTTCCTGCAGTGCCTCCCATTTAATGCGAATGTTAGTCTTCGCTGTGTTAGAAACACATGAAGTTAGACTACTAACTGTTTACTGTCCCTAAAAGTTGCCCGGAAAATCGGTTTTGTGAATAAATTCCAGATATTTTAAACTTGCTCTTGTTCTGTGCTGCCCCGCCCTCAAAAGTCCAATTAATTTTTTTTGTTTTAAAGTTAGTCTGGTACGCTAATGAAGACTTTAAACGTTAAAGTCTCTACTACAGGAACCTTCTAAACCAAGCTTTTTTCTAGAAAGTATTCTACATGATATTAATGTCTCTTGAGATTGTATGTGTTCCATAAAATCAAAATTAAAAAAAAAATAGGTCTTTACTAATATCAATTCCACTCTGACATGCTTTGTTTTCCTACAAGATTCCTTGAGGTCTTTAACAAGCTCACATACACGAGCTATGCTTGGTCATTATCACCATTTTATCAGTTTACAAATGAGGGAAATAATAATGCAAATTGAGGATCAAAAAATAAGGAGGCAGCCCTAGTTACCCCACGGAAACAGGCGTCCCTTGCCCTGGGTGTCGGGCCCGGTGTGCTGTGCACTCACCATCCCCAACATCAACTGTGAAGACACACACAGTAATTCACCTATCGGAATCCTCCAAACGGAGTCAAGTTATTATACAGGAAGGGAGGGAGGGAGAAAGAAGGAAGGAGAAAGGACTGGCGTACAGCAAAGGAAGGAGGAAGGATTTTTCTTTAAATGACTAAGTGTACCTATCACTTCACATTCACAGGGAAAGCTCAACTACCTAAACTTATTCGTAAAGATGAAGGGACATCAAATACACACTTGTACCTAACCTGGCGCTTGGGAAATAAGCTTCATGGTTGGGGGGGGGGGGGAACAAAACAGCTGCTCGGCAGAAACACAACACAAACCATCCTTTCCAGCCTTTATTTTTAGATGCCTCTTAAGTAAACGATAATTTTCTAAAGAATATAATTAAGACTGGTAGGTGTCATTTCATTATTTTGGAGTTTTCATTCTTTTCACATCAGTCACACTTTTTTCCCCTTCACAAATCTCCTAATTATATGATATTCCATAACAATTTTTTTTACTGTTAAATAAAAGAATTTGTATGATCTTTTAAAAATGTACAGATTTTTAAAACAGCACAATCACTCAGAATGTGAGGAGTATAACCTGCAGGTTTTGAAGAGGGACTCTGACAGGCCCATTTTTCAAAAGATAATTTGGAGACTTGTGTATGTCTAAAAAAAAACCGTGTACCTTCATCAGCTGAAGCACATTTTACAAAATGCATAATGGAAAAGAATACGCTTAATATAGATCATGGGATTTCACTGGCAGAAGCAAACGCTAATTGCCGGCTGGAGTCTCTAATGAAACCTAATTGCCGGCTTGAGCTGTCACCGCTGACCCTGGTGACAGACTAGTACACCCTTCATAAACCTAATACAGCATAATCCTCCTTCATCACCGTCATTACGGCTCTGTCATGGGACACGTCTGCCACAAAATTAAACTCTGCTGCCTCTCGTCTAAAGGGACATGCTGCTCCTGCATCCCAGAGCCGGCAGGGTGGACGGCAGGAGTCGCCCTTACAACAAGTGGTACCACTTCACAGCCCAGGTCTCCTTGCAAGCTGAGACACACACAGCTGGGGACACCACCACAGAAACCATCCACAGGCTCCATGGCAACGGGGGTGGGGGAGGGGGGCTGAAGAACAAAACACACCCCAGACCCCAACCATCACCACCACCATAAGGTCGATGGGAAAAGCAGGGGAAATAATTTCTAAACCAAACCATGGGTTTGAACTAGAAAATCCACGTGTAAACCTACTCAACGTACGGTTTACATTTCAGATTATTCCCTACAATGTGCTTTGAAGTGCTTTTGGACACACATTTAAAAGTACTATTTCCATTAAAAGCATTAACCTTACATCTACTGCTTGGCAAGTCCTCACTTATTGAATATCCCCTGGGCAGCGTGTGCCAAGAACCCAAAGGTAAGGAAACACAACACATGCCCGCAAAGACTTCAGGGAGACAGAGGAACAAATAACAGTAGTACAATGTGGAATATATCACAGTAAAGAGGGTAAACGTCCATACAAAGACAGATCAGGTGACAATGAACTCTCTCTAAGGATAAAAGGGAACGCCAGACAAAACATCTAAGAAGACGTCAAAATCATACTAGACGTGAAAGAACAGAAGAGGAGATTATTATGTGGCCAGATGTGAAAAGGAATTCAAGGGAAAAGGAACAGTAACAGCATGAGTCAAAACCACAGGTTTCAGCCGTGAGAAATGCTCGGAGGAGGAGAGCAGCGGAGAGCCCAGGGAGGCCAGCCAAGGCTAGAAGTCAGGGAAGGTGGGAACAAGAGCTACGCAGGCAGAGCCCTGAATGCTCTGCTGGGGAGTCCGCATTTAACAGCGGGTAATGTGGTGTGTTTCTAAAATTAAATATTTTTGAGCTGGTGTGGCTCAGTTGGTTGGAGTGTCATCCCATAACCAAAAGGTTGCAGGTTCGATTCCCAGTCAAGGCGCATGCCTGGGTTGCGGGTTCCATCCCCAAATCCAGGCACCTACAGGAGGCAGCTGACCAATGCTTCTCTCTGGCATTGATGTTTCTCTCTCTCCCTTTCTTTCTCTTTAAAAGCAATGGAAAAATGTCCTCAGGTAAGGATTAAAGAAATTAAAACTAAATATTTTTGACCTATGAGAGACCTATGGGAGAAGATAGTAAACATGCATGCCCCCACCACCCAGCTTAGGAAATAAAATACCACATCTCCGTCCTCACCTCCTCCACACCCCACTCCCTGTATCTAGTGTTTATCCTTCTGACATTTCCTTATACCTTTTACTACAGACATATGTATCTCTAAACAATGTAAAGTGGCGAGAAAGACTCCAAGCAAGAGAGTGAAAGTATCAGTCTATTTAAATCAAGAGCCCGTAGAATAGGGGTCGTCTGGTCTCCACACTGGCAGCCACGGGACAAGAGACAGCAGTAGCTGTCTTCACAGAAGGACTGTGGTAATACGGGGAGAAGAGGCAGCCGCAGCCTCGGCCTTGGCGGGCATTCCCAGGGCAAGGAGGAGACAGACCTGAATGAACAGTTACTGGTGACCAGCAGCAGAGAAGGGACAGTCTGCAGGGCTCTGGGAGAGATGGGGACAGGAGTGAGGCAGATGGCAGCTCCCGGGTGGCTGAGAGGCTAATGAGGGGCATGAGCCACGTTAACCGGGTCACAGAGCACAAAGGGGGAAACGCCAAGAGCAAGTGGCAGACGGGCCTGACCAGGGAGCGAGGTCAGGGAAGGCACCCAGAGAAGTGGCACTTACAGTGGGCTTCCAGGGACACTTTTATGGGCAATGCTGAGTGCCGGGATCCCTGGGCAAGGCAGGAGCACCGACATAGGAGGGAAATTACTGGGCCTGTTCAGGAAACAGCTGCAGCTTGGCAGATCCCTGGGGAATAATGGGACATCAATCTGAAGAAATCAGAGCACCGCCTGGGGAGCATTTGTGGAGAACCTTACTTATCAAGCTGAAGCGCATATAATGGACACACATAATTCATACCAAATTCACTTTCCTGGCCAGGAAATCTGACTTAATCCCTCTTATTTGAGAACTAAAAAAGTGGAGAAAGCCCCTCTTGTGATTTGTTGATAACAGCAATGATCTTAGTGCTGCCTATCAGTTCTCAATGGCGAAGGGCAGACCAGCGCCTCCTCCGCAGGGGCCTGGTGTCCCAGGGGGCCTCTCTCCCTCATTTGCAAACTGGCAACTCAGGGGTTGAATATTGAGTATTCCAGCATTTTCGTATTCAATATATGGTATAAAATAATGCGGAGATGGGAAATTAAACATATTCTAATATAACTAAACCTGCAAAAGCAATTTTGTTCCATGCCTCAGCCCTCAATGTCCCTACTTACTAACTCATCTGTGATAGTTACATTCCCTCCAGCTGCAGGGTTTCCTAGGTTTGAAAACTCAGGGCAGCAATGATCACATCTTTAAAAGTATCCAAGTAAAGCAAAACAACTAGAGTGTCAGCTTAGGGATGTCATCTCCTGGAATGAATAAGATGTGTATAACAAATAGCAACAACATCTGTTTAATTTTTAAAATTCGCAGATACTCATTAGCATGATGTCATTTTCACAAGGGCACTGAACATCCTATCAGAGAATCAGTAAGAAATTGCAAACCAGGCTGGGCTCTAGACCCTCAGGTCAGCATTTCAGAAATGCATTCATTCATTGATCTACAAACACTTTGTTAAAAAAAATAACTCCATTTCATTCGCTGAGAGATAGCAACAATAATAGTACTTACTCCTTGGGGTTGTTGAAAGATTTAATAAAATCATCTAAAGTGCTGGGCACGCTGGGAGAGCGTCAGTGCCAATAACCTGAAGACATGGCGACTGGAACCAACCTCCATCCTTATAGGGTGGAGATTCTGATTCTGAACCAAGTGAAATGTAGATACTTTAGGGAGATGCGTCTCACACTTTTAACATTCCAAAGGAGACAGGGAGGCAAACATGTATAGCAAGAGAAAACTCACCAAGACAGGTTAAGTGCAAAGTATTATGGGACTACAAGGAGGCATGCTAACTGGCGGTGGGAAGGGGTGTCAGGGAAGATGGCCCCTCAGCTGAATGGGCAGCAAGGTGGAGTGGGCACCCTGGGCGGGAATGCATGTCACAAAGGAGAGTGGAATCAAATGCCTCTAAGTGTTAAGGGGGCGGGGGGGGGGGGGCAGGAAGGAAGCAGATGAGAATGGGAAGATAGTCAAGGGTAAGGAAGCCTTATCATACAAGTAATAAGAAGCAAAAGAAGCATTTAAATAACATAAAAAACAGATTTGTGTTTTTTTAAAAACTATTGGAAAAAGTAGATGAAGAATGTATGAAAACATAGCCTTTAAACTCTTGAGCCATGCCAAGACGCAGTGGGGATGGAGGGCCCGGAGTAAACCAAAGGTATTTTAGAGACAAAAACTCAAAGGATGGGAGGGTTTGTCACTGGCGTAGGAGCGTGGAGACTGCGGGTGCAAAGGAGGAGTGACATGAAGAGAAGCCCACGGTCCCGGCTTCAGCAGATGGTTCAGTAGAGAGCAGTACCACTGACCAATGCAGACGCAGCAGAGTTTGTGGCAAGGAACGAGTGGATTCAGTTGGAGACAGGTAGAGTTTGGCATGGAAATCGGATACTCAGAGGGATGGAAGTACCAGCTAAACTAAACTATCTGGAACCAAGCAGAGGGCTCTGGATTGGAGATGACAGCCGAGCAGTTCCACTAAAATGGAAACTTCTAATTCAGGCCCTCCGAGGCGGGCCTGGGTAGGGCAAAGTGGCCATTAAGTGACTCCAGCCTCTCCAGAGCTCTGAAAAACCAGGAACAGAAGGAGTCAAACCAACACAGTGAAAAACGTAAGTGACTACCATACCAAGCCTGAGGACAGCGGTGGAAGGACCAAAACAAGAATCCTTAGCTCCAGGATTCTCAAAGTACAGTTGGTCAAGGACCCGCAGTACTAGCATCACCGAGTTCCAAAATCTCAGCCCCAGCCCAGACCTACTGCATCAGAAGCAGGGCCGGGCACAGGGGAAGGGCGGTAACCTTGGTGGTAACCAGCCCCCCAGGTGCCTGTTAGATCAGTGGCCCTTGAGCTCTGTGGCCGTAGCTAATGCCCCAATACCTTGAGGGGCATGGGTGTGAAAGAAAGAAAGAACTCCCAGAAGACGGATTTCCAAAGGCTTTAGAAAATTAAGTAAACATTTTAGTGAAAGATACACCTTATGCAAAAATAAGCATTAGGAACTGTTGCTAATTTTTAACAATGAGTGATTTTCCCCTGGGAGCTAAAAACTCAGCAGGCAAACCAGATGAAGTCAGCGAGTGGTACACCCAGGAAAGTTTCCAACTTTGGGGATATAGTTAGTTCACTACTAAAAGTCTCAAACATCCCAAGTGTTAGGAGGATACTCTGCTTCCGAGAGGATGTTATAGCACCAGTTGACCCCCCCCCCATTTTCTCCCATCCCCTCCCTGCTGACCAACATCAAGCGTTTATGGGGTGGCTGCCTAGAGTTACAGGATATGCAGTAGGCCTCTGGGTCAAGCTAATTATAAGCTTAATTTTGTCCCCTAAGGGACCAAGCTAAATCTGCCACATATCAAACTTTACACACAAGATCGATCTAAGAATGGCCACAATATGTTTTTTCTGATAGCAAGGACCGTGAAGCATGTCAAACAAAAGCATGATGGGAGAGCAAGACAAAACCAAGCCAAGGAATATAGAGCCAACAGGAAAAAGGGAAAGGAAATTAAAACAATGTTAATGCGCCATTTATAATCCAACTTAGACGTACAACCACCCTCACGATGCAAAAAGGTACCTCTAGTCGCCATTAGCTTTTATCTTCAGCGACTGTAATTCTTATCCCCAAGTATTGCATCATATCCTCTCATTCAGAATTATAAATAAGTCAGAGATTATTTATTTTAATAATCAGCATGCATGCAGTGTATGGCAAAGGCACGACTGGTCTGGGCAACGTGGGTTTCCTCTCCCTTCCCATTGCAAAACTCCCAGCCAGATCTGCATTTCCCTAGGCTTTCTCCCACTGACCTCCTGGCCTGCGTGCAAACTGCATGCAGGGTAACCAGTTCTGGGCCATGACAATCCACTCTGCTTCAGGAACACACACCACACACCTGCCCCACTGATGTTTTCTGACTTGTTCTTTCTTCTAACATTCCCTCCTCCTGGGAGGATGATATGAAGATCAAGGAGTTGATGTTTGTCAAGTAGTTTAGGCTTCTCAGATGAAAGGCAACTTTAAAGCTCAGGGACAGAGGCTGGCATTCCAGCAGAGGTGTTGAAGCTCACTCCACGTTCGGGCTTCAAAGAAGGAAATCAGGTTGCAAAGGCATTCGTTGGTGAAGCTTGTGCCTTCTTGCCAAGGGCGGGCAGATTCAGTTGAACATTCTTTAACTGGATTTCAACATCAGAAATACCGGGCCCCTTGCTATAGTAAGTAGTACACAGGGGAAAGGCCCCTTTTCTCAGCCCTTCTCTAAGTGGCTTTGCTTCCTCAAGCTTCCCTACTGCCAAGTCTTGCAACTGTCACCCCCCTCCTACAGGAGGGGCCGCATGGCAGCTGCCAGCCAACACGTTTGCTCTGAGCCAATAGACCAAAAAAAAAAAAAAAAAAAGGTCAAAGACAAAGCT
>PVKU01001002.1:0-40693 GCA_004027475.1 Anoura caudifer | reverse complement strand
TAAATAGCCATTCTTGACCCAACACCTACCTACTTGGGGTGAGGCACTGTGTTAGGAGGGGCACATGGAACGTTACGCCGTACTCCCCAAATATTCTGCCAAGTTGGAAACTGAAGGCCCCATCATGTAGATGAAAAGAGATTGAGGATGAATTTGAGATTCTGAAGGGCAGCAAAGTCCATCCAAGATCATGCAGCTAGAAGATGGCAGAGCTGGAATTCCACCCTAGTTCTGTTTTGAATTCCTACCCCTGACTCCCTGCTCCAGCACACGGAGAGCCAGGAAAGCTGAAAAACTGGCCACACACACCCTTGGGACACTCACTAAGCCCTCCATGGGGCTCAGACAGGGGAAGAGTAAATCAAGTCATGAGGGGGAACCACAGTCTTATTTTAGTCACTATCCTTCTTACCAAAACTTGTTTGTTTTCCCTTGTTCTTTTTTAATCAGTGTAAGTAGCAATAATTTAATTGGCTGATTAAGTATTTCAGCATATCTCTTTTCCCAGCCTTATCTCTTACAAAGTGCATAGCACTGTTTTGAGGCTTAGTGTGAGTTCAAAAAACAGCCCTAGCTAGTGTGGCTCAGTGGACTGAGTGCCAGCCTGTGAACCAAAGGGTCGCTGGTTCGATTCCCAGTCATGCACATGGCTGAGTTACAGGCCAGCTGGGGGCACATAGAGGCAATCACACATTGATATTCCTCTCTATCTCCTTCTCCCTCCCTTCCCCTTCTCTAAAAATTAATTTAAAAATAAAAAAAGATACACAGCATTTGGTGACTACACAAACACAAAGAAGTTCAAATGCAGGGCAGAACGTGAAAAAGGATGAAAATATGAAATGCAGGTGGGCTACAATGTGCAATCAAAGGGCTTATGTTTGCTCCCAATTTTATGAGGAAAAAAAAAAAAAAAGGCCAAAACATGTTAAGTCTTTAATAAGGCTGGAAAGTGCTAGGGAAAAAATCGTCATAGCTCCTGATCCCTGGCCCATCCATTCAGGGCAAGTAAGAACTCTCCTAAAAAAATCTGATTGTTCTCTGAACTCTTTCATTTCTTCCACATTGAAATAGCCTTAACTGTTCTTTCCCTTACAGCTGGCCATGCGACGCAGAATGCACAAACCCAAATAATGAAGTGTTTCTAGAAACTACATGTGTAAGCCAATGACAGAAGCCTGGAAAGTACCTGCGATTAGCAAGAAAGCTTTTCTCCAGCCATTTCTCTCATGCAGGTCCTAGACCTTCAGGCAAACTCCCATCAAGGGGCCACTCGAGGCAAGAGAGAGTGTCTCTGCAGGGGCTTGGATAAACACCAGAGACTGTAGGAAGTCAGTGTGCTCTTCCCACTCCCATGTACTGGCCTGAGGTCACTGAAAGCTGGCCCTCTGCCACCTGGGCCAGGACTCAGCCACTATGAATAATACTGCAACGCCACTCCAGCTCAGTGGAAAGGCACCCTTGAAAGGCAAACCACGCAGAGAATGCTACTGCACCAGAAGGAGCTTTCCTCAGGAGAATTGGCTGAATCCTGGATCATAAGGCTACACAACAACCAGACAGAAGAGACTTAGTTTTTATAAAGTTTCAGAGCAAGGAAACTGAGTCCTTACAACGGTGCAGCAGCAATAATGACTTTCCAAAGCGGCACATATTCTCACAAACACAGAGACAGGTGCATAAACTCATCCAGCTCAGTGTGGTCATCCATTCAGATTGGGCGAAAGAGTGCCATGCCGTTGAGCTCCAGGCATCAAGGCTATCGTTGCTGTGGCACAAACTGTTCATGCCATCAGCAAAAGATAGGTAACTTTCACACCAGAGTCTGTGATGTGGCATTATCATCGAAAGCCTATGGCAGTCAGGCTGCCATATGGCAAAGGGATCAGCACCATCTAACGAAACCCAGCATGGGCCAATGGTGCCAACCACCATTTAGATGGTCACACAACTGCTGCCCATAGCACAGTAGAAACAGTATCAGCTCTGAGGTGTGTCCAAAAGGAGAGCCTGCACTCCTCTGGAAGAGACTTGGTTCCTGTCGTGGGTAACATGCTTCCACTTTAATTTCTGATATATTTTTTTCTTTAAAGGCTCTCCCTGTATCACTGCCCATGAATCCCACTTGGGCCTCCAGACAGGTTTGTCCTTTTAGCCATGTTTTTTGGGTGACTTTCACTTTGCACAAGCTGTTTCCACTACCTGTGACCCCCAGGTAGTTGGGCACACACTTCACCCCCTCCACTGCACTTCTCACAACACTGCAATTCCCCGTTGGATTCTCAAGAATTTGTCCTTTCTCCATGAGGCTGCAGTGAGATCTGGTTATAGCATCTTCTATCCCTGGTTCCTAGCCTAGAGGAGAAGTTTAATGCAAGGTTTGTTGAATGAATGAGTGAACTAATGCACTTTAAATTAGCACATTGGTGGAAACCCTGGAACCACATATGCAGTCTGCAATCTGGAGATTCCTCACCAGCCAGTTCCTGAAAACCACACAATCTCCTTAAATTGTGGGTGGGGCTGACAGGAACAGAAAGGGAAACGGAGGTAGTGTCAGAGTACCTCTCTGCTCCTTCAAAAAGGTGGGAGCCCCACTGGCATGTATTCAAAATCCAGACGTAGGGGTCATGCCAGGAAGAAAGGGGAGGGAGTGTGTTCACACCATGCTCAGAAGTTGTTGATACGCACAAGTTAGAAAGCTTCAGGTGGAGACCTATTCTGAAATTGTGTGGCCACAAGTTTTGAGCCAGCCTGACCACCCAAGCAGGAGCCAAGAAACCCAGGAGCTTGGTGGCACGTCTGGGGCCTAGTAGGCAGGCATAAAAACTCCTCTCCCTCCCAAGATGTTGTCCCTCTGCGGGGCAGAAGAGGGTGGGGAGCGGCGTTCCTATCCCGCTGAAGAGGCAGCACTGTCCTCGTCTTTCCTCTTCCTTTCCCCAGCCCGTGGGTATCCCCAGATGCCTTTCCGAGGCCCTCTCTCAAGCCCAAAAAGCAGAAGGGAATAAGGAGGAGGGGGCGAGGCTGTAGGTGTAACCACGAGCAAGGCAGATAGCTCTCACCTTCCACCTAACTCCCCCGACCAGCTGTGCGCCTCACAGAGGGCGTCTCCACCGCCCCGGTAAACTCCCGCGGCCCGGACACCTCCCGCCCCAGCTGCCCTGGCCGCGTCCCGAGCCGCCGCCGATCCCAAGCCGGCTTTGCCAGCCTTTGCCCAAGTCATCCTCAGGGCGCCCGGGACACCCAGGCGGTCCCCAACCTACGTCCGGACTTCTCCGCCCCAGACGGCACTTACCTGCTTACATGGCCCGGTTGGAGCCCTGCAGTCGCGCGCGGTAAGGCTGTCCCTTCGCCGCGGCGGCGGAGCCCCAATTCCCCAAGGAATTGATTCCAGTGGCTGGCGGAGGAGGGGCGAAGGGAACAAGCCGGAGGAGGCGAAAGGGGAGGGAGGGTTCAGCCGCGATCTGGGCGCTAGAGTCGGCGCAGGGGCGCACAGAGCAGGAGTAAAGAAGAGCCACCTAAACCCAGAGCTGTCCCGCCCCAGAGGGGACGAGACCAGGAGGCCGGGGAGGATGGCTGAAGTGGGAGAAGGACCGCCAGCGGTCACTGTGCGTCTGCGGCTCCCCGAGGACCTTAGCCCGGAGGTAGGCAGCTGAGCGGGCAGGAGCACAGCAACCTGCACCCTGCCTGCGCCTGCAGCACCCGCTCGGGGAGGAAAAGTTGGGGAGAACTTTTAAGGGCCAGAAGAGCCCGAGCGGCAGGAAACGCGAGCAGCCGGGAGAGGAGGGAGGAAGGGGCCTTGCGAGTGGGAGGGGACGGAGCAGGCGCCGGCGGCCGTGGTTCCCCCACCCCCGGGCCCGCCGGCTGCACTGGGGGCCAGGAGGCGGAGAGAGCTCGGGGCGCGCGTCCGAGGGCGGGAGGAATGTGGCCGAGAGCGCGCGCGGGGAGCGCGGAAATGTGGATCCAGAGCTCGGGAGCTGGAGGCGTGCTGTCCCGGGGGACGTCACAGCGCTGGAATCCGAGGAATGCCGGGCTGCAGGAGCTCCTTCTGCAGGCCCGAGAGAAGTCGCGCACTTTTAACGTGGCAGGTTTGGACAACGTTTGAGAAGGTGGGGGCTGAGGAGGGAGAATGGGATTAAACTCCGGGGAGGAAGAATCGCAGGAGTGGCGAAGGAAAAGGGACCCAAGCCACCCAAACTCGCGCCGCTCCAGGCGGGGGCGGAAAGTGGGAAAACGGACAAATCCCACCGAGACCTCCGAAAACAGCAGAGGCTGGGCAGTGACAGCAATTTGCCCTCTCCGGCCCAGAGCAAGCACAGTCTGTCCTACACTGAGGAACTCTCCAAGCAGGACGCCCCCATGCAGACACTGCACAGGGGAAGTAGACCAGGAGATAATAAGGTGGCTTCACCGAGAGCCAATCTCAGAGCTCTGTTTCCAGAACACCCGGAACCTCAAGGTACTGGTCCTGGTGTCTTAATCCACCCACCACGCCCCACCCCACACACATCCCCTCTCCTGGCTGCGTGCTGGGAGTCGGAATAGGTCGTTTTCCCGGTTCTTTCCAAGCCACAAACTCGCCGCACCCCTCCTGGGCAGGCACTGGGAGGGAACTTCCTTAGCACTTTCGGAGG
This sequence comes from Anoura caudifer, assembly GCA_004027475.1. Classification (NCBI taxonomy): domain Eukaryota; kingdom Metazoa; phylum Chordata; class Mammalia; order Chiroptera; family Phyllostomidae; genus Anoura; species Anoura caudifer. The sequence goes on along the minus strand of PVKU01001002.1, from coordinate 36,059 downwards.
TGGAGTTAGTGAGCCGCAGCCGGCTTGTTGGGAAAAGCGCGGAGCCAGGAGGGGGACCCAGGGTGTTAGGCCTTACCCTGCTGTAGTCCGATTGCATGACTGAGGAGTATTCCAGCCTGAAAGCCTTGGCTTGGGCAGCTGTAGAATGTAGAAAGAGTTTGCCTGCATTTCTGCCCTCCTTTACAGAACTAAGAACATGTCTTAGGAACTTGCTGTCTCACCAGGACTCAAGCCCAGTCTTTTCAACCTTTGTTAGGTGCAAAAGGGTATTTGAATTCATCCTCGCAGAAGATACTGTTCCCAATTACTTCATTGTCCCACAACTCATAGCGCAATTCCGGGCCTCTTGGAGAAGGGAACGGGAAGCCCTCACCTGTTGTGCCCATGAGGTGCAAATCTGTGGTGACCGACTTCACTGAGCATTTGATCATCTCCAAAAGGATCCAGAGTAGAGGAGACTCCAAAGGGATGGAAAGGGGAGGTTCAAGGGAAGTGAGATGAGTTTCTCAAACTTCCAAGGAAATAGCTGGATAGCTGCAATGTGGACTTGCTGGATTTCCAGAGAAAACTAGGGAGCGCCTCTCTGTGGCCCCGCAAGTATGGAAGGCACTTTGTGCTCTGGTGTTATGCCCATTTCCTGGATCAGGAAAGTGAGGCATGAAGAAATTGCAGATCTCACTAAGGGTCACAGAGCAGTAAAATCGGAATGGAGCCTAGGACAGCCCCCTCCCCCGACAAAAAAAAAAAAAAAAAAGCACTACTTCTCTCTTCGACTTTTGGACAAAACAGGATTAAGATTAAAGATACAGAAATCCTTGCAGGCTCCCTAGGTAAAACCCAAGTTCCTGCTCTTTCCCTGAGATAGGACAGAGCCTGTAGGGGTCTTGGAGGACAGGAGTGCATTTGTGTATTGTCCTTCTAAAGTCACTGCGATAGCAAACTCCCAGCACAGCCACTAAGACAAGAGTGGTGTAGAAGAATGAGCAAGGACTTGCCTGGAGACCGGACTGTGGTTCTGCCTCTGACCAGCTCTGTGACCCTGAGCAAGCCACTTCAGCTTAGGCCTGACTTTATTTTTTCACTGGAGTGTGACATGGAGGTCCCAGTGGAGTTGAATTAGTTCACCTCTGAGGTCTTGCCCAGGCCTGAACATGGAAGAATGCATACCAGCCAGATGGTATGTCTAGGGCGGAAGCTAAGTGGTAAAGCCAGGATGTCTTAGAGAGGGGGCTGTTTTCACACTGCCTCCAGAATCCAAGTGAATGTTGGCAATGTTGCTGAGTGTTCAATGGAAAACAAACAAACCTGTAAGATGTAGCACTCACCCTATAGACTCATTTTTAATTTGAACAATTTTACTTCTAAAGTTTTTTTCTTAAACATTATTTTTCTTCAAGCCCATGTAGTACATCTGAGCAGCCACATTTCTCTTCCTTTAGAATAGATCAGAAAAGTGCAAGTAAGGACATTTTTAAAATAGGAAGTCCAGCTTGAAATGAGAAAACCCTTTCATGCTCACCTTTCCTGCTCTGGGTAAACATTGAAAAGCTGGTCACAAGCTCCTTTCAAAAAGGAAAAAAAACCCATTTCCTGAGTCTGCATTACATTCCGGTTTCCTCAATGTGCCTGAGAGTGAACAAGAGCTTGGATGATGGGACAGGTCCCAAATACATTACTACAGATTCACTTTATTCTTTTTCCCACTTCCTTATTTTTTTTAACATTTTATTTCTTTATCTTTAGAGGGGAAGGGAAGGAAAGAGGGAGAGAAATATCAATGTATGGTTGCCTCTCGTGCGTCCCTTTGCGGGAACTGGCCTGCAACCCAGGCATGTGCCCTGACTGGGAATCGAACCGCAATCTTTTGGTTCACAGGCCCGCGCTCAATCCACTGAGCTACACCAGCCAGGGCAGACTCACTTTAAAGTGTTGTAATTTTAAGAACTTGGTAAAAATATCCCCTGAAAGATTTCAGTTTTTATAAGCCTCCATGATGCCTCCTACCTTAATATATGCCTCACATTAACTTATTAATTTTATACCTTCGAAACATTGAAATCAATGAGAGGGATACAAATCCATCGAAGCAAACTGGAAAGTAAGTAGGCTCTCTTAGGAAAACTGATCATCTCTAGGGATCAAGTTTATAGATATATGTATATAATATGTATATTATATATACAAGTATATGAAATTTCATGTAGAATTATTATTATTTTGTTTTTATCCTCGATCTAGTTCTAATTCCTAAAAGGCTATTTGGCAAGTCACAGTAATAGAGGGAAAGAAAGTGGGAGCTTTTTCAAAATACACGTGATCTCTCTACGCCCTGCTCCCACAGCTTATTCACCTGATTCTCTGGGTCGAAGGCAGAGACTTGGATGGGTGTGTGTATATGTGTATTTATATTTGAGACAGTATTGAGACAATTCACATTCAGTTAAAGTACAAGTCTTAAGTGTGCAACTTGATGACTTTTTCACATGGATACATCTACCTCCCAGATCAAGATGTCAACAATGCCCACCATCACAGAAAGTTCCCTGGTGTGACTTCACGGTAAGTATCACCTCTGCGGGGTGCCTTTGCTGGTCCTCACACTTCATGTACCTGGAATCACATCGTGTGTGTACATGTCACAATTTGCTTATTCATTATCCCGTTGATCTATTGGGCAGGTATATTTTGACAGCATTCCCCAAGTATTTCTGTTATGCCTGGCCCCTCCAATTCGGAACCACTGACTTACAGCAAAACTCGAATAAAATAAGCCTAGATTATTGATACTTACAAAAATTATTGAGTGACAGGACAGGAAAGGAAGAGGACGTTTGAGAACAACCCAATTAAAGAGGGCTTTAATGGTAGTATGCAGAGCCTCTTATCAATAAAAAAAAGTAAGAGATTGACTGGAATGTGACGTTCTTGTTATATAGTGATTTTTTAACAGCTGTATGATTCTGCAGAACAGTCATGTACAGCCACACACAGCACACAGCGCTACTTGAGCAGCCAAAATAGTCTACGTGTGAACGGCACCCCCAGAGTCGTGCAGTTTGGTGTTCCTGCTACTAGAAGTTCTCCGTTTAGAGAGAATTCTCGGCGTCTGCTTGGGAAGGATCATTTCTGAAAGAGAAGACAGCCCTTCTTCCTGCCGGTTGCATTTTTTGAGGATGCTCAGTTTGGGGAAGCCCCGCCTTTCCCTAGGTTGACTAGTTCAGGAAGTCTCACCACTCTGGACTATTGGTGAGATGGCAGGAGCCTGTCGTGGAGGCACAGATGAGATGAAAGCGCAAAGGGCGTATTTGGAGTCGCTCTCCAGTCTTGGAGGCCAGCCGTACCTGCATCCCTTTCTGTCGCATAAGGTCTCCCTCTCATCGTCTTTCTCATGCCTCCACTCCCATTCCCGAAGCCCCCTCATCTCGGCCCACCAAGCCTTCTGGTCATTTGAACTCTTCAGTTCATTTCTCTTCCTTTTTTTCTATCTCTCAGGAAAAGGCTCCCTGCCTTCCAAAAGGACTACTTCCTGACCTAAGCCAAAGAACAGAGGGCCCCCATATCTGTACCTGCCAACCCAGGTTCCAGCTGAACGATTTCCTCATTACTTCCTTCAGGAAAGAATGTCAAAGGGTTTCGGGTTGTATTTTTTCAAGCTGGGAGGAGAAAGATGAATCTGTTCTCCTGAGACACTGCGCCAGCTCCTCTGGCAATTGTGCGTGACCACGTGGCGATGATGTCGGAGTCAGGTGCACGAGCGGCCTTCCTCTAGGCAGGTCACGAATTCTTCCAACAAAAATGGGCATCGTTAAAAATTCCACACCGCAGCAATACGTGTTAATCAAGAAACTCCATCAAGGGTAATTCACACTCACTATTGGTACTTCCAGGAAGACGTGAAGAAGTAAAACCTAGGCACTATTAAGTATCTTGCCATTTTCAATGCATTCATGATCATTCTCTACTAATTTTACCTTAGGTAACAAACACCCTTTGAATCATGTTGACAAGATAGGAGTTTCCCAATCACATTCACTGGGCTCAGCTTGCTGACTCCCACCCCCTCCCTCAGCTTTCCAGTTTTTTCAGTTTTCCAGGGTTTTTTTGCCTTGACAGGAACACACACATGCAACTGTCATGATGTCCTCTACCCACCCCTTACTGCTGAAAACCACCTATTCAGAAAAGCAGGCTTCTACTACTGAAATCTGTCTCAGAGGGCTTCTTCATTTTGATTTAAACACTTTGAAACTTTGTAATGGAATAGAGTCATTAAAAAAGACCACCGTCCACAGTCATTTATATACAGCTGTTAAACTTAGAAACGTGACGTAATGTTGAATGCAGAAGATCTGTCTGATAGACAGGACTGGTCGTCTTCATGCAAGTCTCTGATTTACAAAGAACAAGATCCCACTTCTAACTGTTCAAACCAAAAAGGAACGCACTGGCAGGATGCCAGAACATGACATGGACTCCACGAGAAAGAAGGTGAGGACCGGACAACGAGGAGGGAGGGCACTCTGGTGTCCTCCCTCTGGCTGGGGATGCCACCCTCCATTTGTGCTCATAGCAAGATTCGATAGCCACGTGACCCTGGATGAAGAATTAAAGTTCTCACACCTGAATTTCCTCACTTGTAAAAGGGGGAATGATGAACATATCTACCTCATGGGGCTGTAGTAATGACGAGTCAGTGTGGGACACACCCTTAGAACGGTACCTGGTACACTCTGAACTCCCAAAGCTGCCCTTTAATATTATGATCAGCCTCGTTGTGTCTCTGCAGACTGGATTTCTGTCCTTCAGCAGGGACTGGATCTCAGATCCAGATTTTGCCCAGAGAAAGACTATGGCTTGAGTTGTCCATCTAGGGTCTTCGAGAGGCACAGGCCTCTGTGGCCGAGCCTCGCTCTTTGGGTGGGAGATCAACTCTCAGAGTGTGGCCCAGAGGGGCATCTGAAACCACACCAATAAGAGAGGGGAGAAATTTTTCCCACAGAGAAGTCTCCAGAATCCCTCCATTTGCTCTGTAACTGTCTTCACCATCTGTGCAAAGGAGGTTTCTCCTAAGTGGAGGACAAGGTGACTTGCAGAGGTGAGTGGCACAGGGAGGAGGGAAGGGAACCAATATCCAGAGAGCACTTGCACTGCCCCCAGGACAAGGCTAGGTCTCACATGTGCATAATCGGAAGTAATCCTTGTGACAGTGTTCCGTGTTATAGCTTGAATTGGGTCCCTCCAAAATTCATATGCTGAAGTGCTAATACGGATATGCATGCAGGTCAACCTTTTCAGGAGAGAATTCAGGATAAGTGAGGCTGAGTCTCCCCTCAGTCCAGGGGAGGCATCCGAGAAGCAGCCGGGTCTTAGGGGAGACTTTGAGCGCAGAAGTCACACTGTCTGGGAGTGCCAAGTCGTTTCTGTTCACATTAAACTCAAAAGGTCAGAGACACTGTAATTTCTAAGAATAGCTATGAATCTGTCATCCAGGAACTGAGCTAAACTTTCTTCATCCTGCTGATGTCCCCACCTGGGCCAGCCCTAAGGAGGGTACGGAGCTCCAGAATTCACCGCAGCGGCCAGGGAGCCATCGATTCCTGCATGGAGCTGCATGAGGGCAGGTGAATGGCAGCAGCAATCAGCCCTGTCCAGTCCCCACAATGGCTGCCTGTCAGCATTTTGTGGCATGACAGTGGGGAAAGGTGCCAGGTTGCTAAGAATAGCTGGGACAGGGAAATTCTGAGTGAATCTAAAATCACAGTTCATAGGAGATAAAGAAAGTCTGGTTATGCACCCTGTTATAGGGAGCCAAGTCAGCCAGGACGTTTTGGAGTGAAAACTCAGTAGATCCCCCTCTTCTTCATATGCAGGACTGGGCAAAAGTGGTTGTGAATACAAGAAACAGAGTTTACTTTTGTGTTTTATTTATTTACTTATTATTTTACTTTTAGAGAGAGGAGAAGGGAGGGAGAAAGAGGGAGAGAAACACCAAGATGTGAGAGATACATCGATTGGTTGCCTCTCACACACCCCCATCAGGGGGACCTGGTCCACAACCCAGGCATGTGCCCTGACTGGGAATCGAACCAGCAACCTTTAGGTTTGCAGACCAGCGCTCAATCCGCTGAGCCACACCAGCAAGGGCTACTTTTGTATTATTTATTAATTATTGTATTTTATTGTATTATTTGTCTTATTGTTATTATTTTGTATCTATACTTATGGTTTATCTTTTAGGTGGGTAATGACGGCAGCCAATTTAACCTACTTTTGCCCACCTGTGTACATTTTTCAGTCCTTTTTCAGCAACCTCAGAAGAAAGACTTTTGGAGATTTACCCATCGTAATGACAATGTTCAGAATGAATGAGCCAGTCTAGGCATGTGCATCGTTCTGACCTGTGTTTGCTAGTAACTGCAGATGCGTTAAACCTCTAAAACTGGCCTGGCTTGTGTGGTTCAATGGATTGAGCACCCGCCTGAGAACCAAAGGATCACTGGTTTGATTCCCAGTCAGGGCACCTGCCTGGGTTGCAGGCCAGCTCCCCAGTAGAGAGTGTGTGAGAGGCAACCACATATGGAAGTTTCTCTCCCTCTCTTTCTTTCTCCTTTCCCCATCTCTAAAAATAAATAAATAAAATCTTTTTTAAAAAACCTTTCAAACTGTATCTGAAATGATATCCAGCCTGAGAAAACTGGCTTCCAGTCTCATGGGCCTCTGACTCCTATCCTAGCAGTCCCAGACACCAAATTTAAATGAAGCTTCATAGGTGGCAGTTCATTAGTTTGTTTATCCCTGATCTCCTTAGTTCTGGGCTGCTTTTTTTTTTTTTTTTTTGCCTAATATCAAATCAGTTAAACAGCTAGATGAAGTTGTTGACAAATACTAATGCAAATGAAACTACCAAATTTATGGTGGTAAAAATTGTACAGCCCGCACTGACCATTGTGGCTCAGCAGGTTGGAGCATTGTCCCATAAATGGAAAGGTCACAGGTTCGATTCCCCATGAGGGCACATGCCTAGGTTGCAGGTTTGGCCCCAGACAAGAGGCAACTATCAATGTCTCTCTCTCACACTCTCTCCCTTTCCTTCTCCCTCCTTTCCCCTCTCTCTAAAATCAGTAAGTGTGTCCTCGGGTGGGGATTTAACAAAAATTATGCTACCCTCCAAACAGATTACTAATTCAGAGATGACTGGAAACTAAAAGCAAGAACAGGCTGCGTTTCATTCTGATATGGGCAGCTGTAGCCGGAATAGACCTCTGAGAAGTATGGGACATGAAAGGAATCTTCCACTGTGATTAGCCCCAAGGAACAACCTTTGCTGGGGGAGGGACGGATTAGGTCCTGTTTGGGATGCCTTTCTAAAGTACGTGGACACCTCACCCAGCAGGGGTAGGGTAGATTACCTCGGGTGTGGACATGGCTGCGAGAGAGTCCAAAGCACTAAATCAAAACTTCCACTAAGACTGGCTGCTTCCTGGATGCCTCCCCTGGACTGAGGGTGACTCAGAGGGTGACTGGCTCTGGGACTTCAAACATTCCCGAGCAATTCCAGGGGACCTGGACAAGGGCGACTAGAGGACTGGCTGGGAATGACCGCTGAGGATCCAAAGGGACTTTCTGTGGCCAGCAGGGAAAAGCAAATTGCCAAGCAAATTGAGGGAAGCTCAATTTCAAGGTGTCTTCTGCTACAGCCAGGAGGCAGAGGTATCTTCCGACATACTATATCTCAGAGGCTGGAAAACGTTTACTAATGTAACAAGGTGCATGCTGGGCTTCCCTCTGTAATTGGCACCTCCAATTTCCTGGGACAGGCAAGGACAGAGATTTCAAATGGTGAAAGAGAAACTGAATGTTGAGAAACACAGGAGGACCCAAATGATCTAGCCTCTGGCTATCTTATCTTTCTGACTTAACCTGCAACTGTCTTCCCTGGGTCACTCTGCCCCTGTCATACCGACCTCCTGCCATCCCTTGAACTTGCTGAGTACTCTCTCACCTTGGGACCTTCACACATGCCGTTGTCTCTGCCAGGGACTCCTCTTCCTGGCTTGTTCACTCACCTCACCCCTTGGGTAGACTTTTCCCGAGGGTCCTGAACCTTTTCACACCCCATTCTCTTTGCCTTGACCCTGCTCTAATTTCCGTGGTAGCACATCTAACACTCCCTCATGTTATAGAATCTATTTATGTTCATTTGTTTATTGCCTTTCTCTCCCAATATGACCCCATCCCCTGAAGCTCCAACACAGCAGAGATTTTGTCTGTTTGGTTCACCAGTATATTGTACTGCCAGGTGCGTAGCAGATCATCAACAAATATTATTGTGTGTTTGAATAAATAAAATATTTTTATGTATGTATGTGTGGTTATTTTCCTATGCTCAGAATTTTACATGTATTATGTTATTTAATCTTCATAACAACCCTAGGAGGTAGGGGTGACAGTCTCCATTGATAAATGAAGAAATTGAGGACTAAAGAAATAATTTGTCTGTTTTGCTTGCTATTTTTAGATGGGGTTTCTGTATTTGGGGGGTTTGAAGTTTGTTTTAAAGAACCTTAGTTACACTGAGTGAACACACATAGACTTATCCCCACTCTTAACACACAGTCTTCCTCAGTTCCTGAACTGACCCTCTTTCAACTTATTTTATCATTTCCCCACCGTAGGCCCTATTCCTCGCTTAATTCTCCTCCTCCAGACTGGCACCTGACAGAGTAGATCTGGGGCAGTGAATGATAGTTAAGGCTCTGTACTCCTGCTAGATCACCTGGGCTGACCTCCCATCTTCGCCATTGACTAGCTGTGTGACCTTGGGAAATTCATGGTCGGTATTGCTTGAAGGATTGGCTCTCTCCAATTTCTTTTCACTCTTCAGACACATACCTGATTCCCCAGGTTTCTTTTCTTTTTCTTTTTATTATTTATCCAATTCTTTGCTGATGCCTCCTGGGGCCTCTCCTCAATCTAATCTTGCACCTGATGTATTTACTAGATGCTTTCTTTACTTAAAGTTCCACTGGGCTCTATTTATTTTTTAAATTTAAGTTTATCTTTACTGAGGTATAACTGAAGAGACTGTAAGGTACTTGAAGTGTACAACACGAGATCTGAGGGGCTGTGCTTGTGTGTTTGTCTGTGTTTCCGATTGCGCTTCTGAGGGATGCCAGGCCCAATTTGTCTTTCTGTCCGGAAGGGTTCATTGTCAGTATTTCTCATTCTTCTTCCTAAACTAAACCACCTCATCTCGCTTCATGTTTTCCAGTGTCTTCTGTCATCTCCTCAAGTGCAGTTATTATTCTAGTTTTACATTCCTTTTCTGTTTTCCAGGAATTCTGCCTTCTCTGATCTCTCCAACTTGCCATTCTCAGAATGTGCCCTCTGAGCTGACCTTTGCTGCTGTGGGACCATCAGTGGCGTCGATGAGTAAAATGAGCCCCTGGAGAGGGGCAGAAGGCTAGCCAGCTGTGCTTTTGCAGGTGAACTGTTGTGTGCGTTTGTGGGAGAGGTAACCAAAGAGCCTCCGAGTCATCATTTAGTGCATGCAGGTACTCTGTATTATAATGGATGCCCACAGCTGGGGAGGGGCAGGGCCTGTGTAGAGGGGGGACTCCAGGGTTTGGGCAGACCAGCTGCACTCATTGCTGTGGGCTCCATGACACCAGGTCAGGTGGGAGCTCTGCCTTGAACCTGCCCCAGTGCTTCTTGCCTGTGCTCTAACATGCTGCCCCTGGCAGTACTGGAAGGAGGGGGAAACCTGCCGGGGCAATGCAGGATTAGGGAAAGGCAGAACTGAAACATTTTCTTTTACAAACCTGGCCCATACATATTTGAGACCCCAGGCCCTCCCCACCACTGGCCACTTCCCTGCCAGTGGACCCAATCTAGCTCTCCCTGCTGCTGGTTCCCGAACACAGCTCTGAGGCCCCTCATCTCCTGTGGTACCCCTCTGTGAGAAAACACCGCTAATTCAAAGAAACCAACTCGCAAATCAAAAGCTGCCAATGCCACTGCTGAATGCCTTTGCCCGCTGATGAATTCCTTCATGATGACATATTTGATATGTGATCATTGGTCATGTGTTTTTGTTAAAAATAAAGAGTCCTCCTCTGTTTAGAATTAAATATTACGATATTTATAGTAGAGATGTTGCATCTGAGTTTAGCTTCCCAAGAAGAAAGCAGGTGGGAGATGAATGGGAATATAGATGACACAAGATTGGCAGTGAGTTTGTGATTGTTGAAGCTGAATGGTGGGAACGTGGGTGTTCATTCTCCTGTTCTGGTTAATTTAGTATCAGTATACCAAGTAATAATATTAAAAGCCTTATGGTAAAATGTTTAAACAGAAATATATTTCAAAAGCGCATGTTCTCAGTTTCAACAATATACAAGTATATACTTAAAAGGTGGGTTGTCTGTTTTCATATCCCATTTCCATCTGAACATTCCCCGGACATGAGCACTTTAATTTTGTACAGATACCGACAAAGGTTTTATACACACACACACGCACACACACACACACACATGCATATGTATAGTATTATCATATATATAGTGTTATTTTACACACACACACACATTTATATGCAGACACACATTTCATTAGGGGCAAGGAAATGCTGAGGTTAAGCATTAGCCACTACAACATGCTGACTGTCAGTCATTCCTACATTTTGGGTGGGACATACACAGATTTTTTTTTTTAGAACTGGAAGTATATTGACCAAAATATTTACAATATAGGGGAGAAAATGACATTCTTATTTGTACCAAATTTGGTATTTAAACCTATCAGAGTAAGTTCAAAGGTATTTTGTGGAGAAAACACAATATACAAATTCCAAACATGGGAGTTATATTTGCTTTTGATGAAGTAGAAGGAATCATCCCTAAAAATAAGTAACTGTAAATACAATCAAAGACTTCATGGACTGTGAACACCACTGCTGACTTTGATTTTTAAATTTCATGAAATGTAGACATAACTGTGCAAATGCAGACACATGCACAAAGCCCATGGCCCATGAGCTGAATTTGAGTGAGGTGACCTGAGTGTGAAGGTCAGCTCTGTATAAGGCATGAAATTACTAGTCAGTCCTAGTAATCCCGTTTTCTCAACCATTTGTTTCAGCTTGAATGATTCCATTCAAATAGCGGGTAAGTTCACCACAGCAGACTAGTTGAGGAAAGAGAAGAAAGCTCAGCAAGCAAAAACTATAACCAAGTTATGAAGCCACATATCATAGCTGCATGGACCTTATTGAAAAAGAGAGAAAGACTTGGCTTGTGCATTGATTTGATTGCCTCTCTTCTGACGAAAAGCAGGAAGGTGGATGCGTAGGCCCCTCCTGAGGCCAGGAGTCACCTACTCCCACCCAACAGCCAAGGCAGCCCCATATGTTCTAGAAAATCAACACAAATCTGTGTGAGATGTTTTTCCAATTAACAAGAGCAGTTTTTCTTCCCAGCTTTTCTACAAACCTCTTATAAACACAGACACAGTATTTGTGTAAAATTATAGTTATTATAGACTACAGACAGATGTATATGGACTCATGCTAGTTATTCTTTTGTATGTACATAGTCCATGTTAACATTAATGTAAAATGTTTAAGAAGCTCCCATTCTTTGCTAAGTGCTGAAAATACACAGTTGCGTAAGATGTTTTGGGCTGAGCTTTTTAAACATCTTCCGTAGTCAGACTGAAGCAGCCTTTGTTATCATTTGATGCTTTCCGGTGCTTTACACAGAACTTTACGTGAATACATCCTTACTGATAAAGACTGGTTTTTAAAATTCTGGAGCATGTGTAAAACGGGAAAGTTTTCTTTTTAAAAAAATCATGTATGTATGTATGTATGCATGTATCTTTCAGAGAGCGGGGAAGGGAGGGAGAAAGAGAAGGAAACACTGATGTGCGACCTTTGGTTTGCAGGAAGATGGCTAACCCACTGAGCCACACCAGTCAGGGCTGTAGCTAGTTTTCTTGAGAACACATTATTACCACATTTTTCTGTATTATTTAATTTTAAAAATCATTCAAATTCAATGATACTTGGCATAAACTTTCAAAAATATTATGATATCATCCAATCATGAAAACAAAATTAAGATTTAAAAAAGTGATCCTCAGCATGGAAACAGCATTTTTGGCTAAAATAGCACTTTTCTATAAGATCTATAAATGGATATAAACAGATTCTAACTTCAAAATTCCTAATATTTGAAAATCATACAGAGGAAGAAAATGATGTTAAAATAAGTTTGTGTGTGTTTTATATATGATCAAATACTTGTCTTTACTGATTTGCAGCCAGCAAAGCCATTGGTACCAATTAAATGCAGAATAAAGTACTCTAGAAATGTCAATTTGAGAAACCTCCCCTATGTTTTGGAGGAGTTGTCATTTCTTAACCAATTTCTGTTACTAAGAAAGTAAACATTAACATATGGCCACACAAAGCTATCAATTTCCTCAAAATTGCACATACATAAGGGAGTTATGAAAAGGTGGCAGGATGGGGATACATGATTCATGTATGAGAGACCCTCCACTCCCGCGGTGGGCAGCCATGCCTGGGCCCCATGGCTCTGACCTCACTGTGGGATATGCAGTGAGCTCACCCATGTCTTACTGAGAGCACTTTGTAAGGGAAGGACATGACATTTTCATTGGTACTAAAATTGGGATTTCATCAGAGTATTCCACTGTGCCTCGCTTTGGAGAAAACCTACTCGAAACGTTCCAAACTTACGAGATCAATACGTAAGTGTGGGGGTGGTTGCTCATTCAAGGTAAATCACCATGGCTATCACCATAGGCTTGTTTATTTATGTGAAACAGTATTAATGGTAAATAAGAATTCAGTATTTGCACAAATTTAATATTTACACACACGAAGGTGTGCACGCACACAATTCTGAATCTGGGCCTGGCATCAGAGATGCGCTTATCACAGGTGGTAGCCACTGGCTGTGTGATTCTACAATGCACTCAGAAGTCCTTGTTTCCCAAACTCTTCAGTAAGGGCAACTGGCCTAAAGTCTCTTTTAGCACCGAAATCGTATGATTCTCTGACAGTTGTCCAAGATGTCTTCTTCTGCATCAGTGGCATGAAGAGTTCACAGCTCCCTTAGGTGTCCCATCCTCAAACCTCCTCTTTGGGAGAGCAGTGGTTTGGGCCTGTGCACGTGGAACTGCACAACTAGTGGACTTGCTCCGGTTCTAGAACTGTGACTGATCTACCTCTGGAGTTTTCCGGACAGAGCAGTAAAGACTAACCTTCAATTCCCAAATAGCAGTAGAGAAGTTTTTCTAAGTACTGAAGTAATAGATCAACAAAGAGTTGTGCACTCTAAAATCTGTGAAGAAATAAGTTAATGCATAAAATGTTCCCAGTTTCCTGTGTTATCCCATAGAGGTGTCTTCAATTTCCAGTGCATTCCAACACTTGTCTATTAGTGGAAAATAGCAGTATAACCTAGTACCAAATACATGTATATGGAAATCTTAGAGACCACGGACTCTTAGTTCACTAATTTATTTATGCCCCTAAACTGAACGTTGTAATTTTTATTCTGGTATAAACTGTCATCATTCATTTAACTCATACCTGTCTCTTAAGCTTACCATGTGCCGGGACTTGTGCTCAACACTGGATACAAGAGGATGCTAGACATGCCCTTGGTGTAATGACACTTACAACTATTGCAGAAAGAAATGTTAAAATAAATTATTACACCAAGTGTATTCATAATGGCAAATCGCAATAAATATAATACTAAAGAAGAAAAACAATAGTAAGAGAGAGACTATGTTTCCTAACCTAGAATTTGATATACTTGAATCTTCAACACAATTCATCTTTTATATAAGGTGCTCCTGACAGCTCAGAGTGATGTCTGAGGCCCAGCTGGGGAATGCAGAACATTCTGTCCTTCCTTTTCCCATCTCTCTTACTTCCTCATCCCCAGGTGCCAGGCACCAATCTCTCTGTTCCCTCCCTCCTTCAGAAAAGAGAAGCAAACAAACAAATAAGCCTCATGTAGATACAGTATGAAAACCAATACCTAGGACATCCAGTAACATCTAGAATTAGCCAGGAGCGTGCTCTGTGTGTTGTAAATGGGTCATGAATGTTCAGTGGAAATGGGTTAAGTAAATAGGCATACATAGCAGATATCAAGACTCAGGGGGTTGGTCATGGTTCTGAACCCTGTGTTCATTCTCTGTTCTCATTTTCCTTGGCCTCTTGGCAGCATGGCACAGAGTTGGCTACCTCTTTCTTGAAACATAGAGTTCCTTGGTGCACTCATTTCCCACCCCACCTGCCCTCTCTCTAGCCACTCATTCTCTACCCTGTCTCTAAAGGCTGGAATTACTCATGGTTCAGCCCTGGGCACTCTGTCCTTGTTTAGTCTCCTTTTCTTTATGATTAACCATGTCCCTTCCTGTGGCTTGTAATACCATCTGTAAATGATGCCTCTCCAATTTGTATCTCATGTTGAAATCTCTCTTCTGTGCTCTAGTATCAAAACTAAACTCTGAATTCACATTCTTTGAACCTGTTCCTCTGTTTACCCTGCCGTGCTTAGTAACATGACCAGCCACCCAATAGTACAAGCCATAAATGTAGGAGCATCCGTGATGCCCTCGCCTCCCACCTTCTTTACCCATTCTATCATATAACCTTGACTCAGCCTGTCTCCTCTGCCAAGCTGTGCGCCAGGCTACTATCATTTCCTGCCTGGACCACTGCAGGAATTTTCTAAGTGTTTGTCAGCCTCCATCTCTTGTCCACAAAGCAGCCATCCTTTTCCAGGTTAAAAACGTTAAATGGCCTACAGCAGTTTGAAAAATAAGTTGCAATATTTTACTAAGAGTCCTACCTCTGCAAACTTCTCTAGCTTCATCTCGGGCCAGCTTGCTTTCTTTTGCTCACTGCACTTAAGATTCCTGATTTTCTGTTCACTTCCTCATTTAGGTCAAGCTCCTTCCCACCTTAATGCCTTGGGATATGCTCTTCCCTCTGCAAAGGACATAGTAACCTCCACTTGTCATATAGTTTGCTTCTTATGCATAGAGTCTGGGTTTAATATCACCTCCTCCAGCCTTCACTAATTGCTTTATCAAAGTCCTCCAGAAAACAGGACCTGTAAGAGGTTAGAAAGATAGATAGATAGATAGATAGATAGATAGATAGATAGAAAGGGAAAGAAAGAAAAAGAAAAGAATAGAAAGAAAGAGAAAGAAAAAGAAAGAAAGAAAGAAAGAAAGAAAGAAAAGAAAGGAAAGAAAGAAAGAAAGAAAGAAAGAAAGAAAGAAAGAAAGAAAGAAAGAAAGAAAAGAAAGAGAAATAGGTAGGTAGAGAGACAGACAGATATACATTGTGGGGTGGGAGCTGGCAGGTTGGAAATTTAGTCAGCTCAGGCAGGAGCTAGTGCTGTAGTCATGAGGCAGAATTTCTTCCTCAGGAAAATCTGTTTTGCTCATAGGTCTTTCAGCTGATTAATGGGGACCCACCCTCATTATCCAGGATTATCTCCTTCATTTAAAGCCAACTGATGTGTAGATGTTAGCCACATCTGCAAAATACTTCTGCAACTCATCAAGATTAGTGTTTGATTGCAAACCTGGGTACCACACCCTAGCCAAGTTGACACAAAAAACTATCATACCCTGCTGGAGGTATGTGACTCTTTTTCATCTTTCTTTTTCTGTGGTTGGCATATGCATCCTATTTCCTCTCACCAGCTACCTTGGTAAGGGCCTCTAACTTCTTTCCTCATTGCTATCCCCAGGGTTGGACTGAGGCACTGTTCATGTGCAATAAAATGTCTGGGCTAGGGCATTACTTCCACAATTCCCCCTCACCTGGATGTTTCAGTCTCAACTTTTGCTAATTAAAGGTAATATTTAAGTGTCAAAAGCTGTCAAGAGGTAAACCCTACAAGTAGGAGGGATTGCCATCCTGGTATTGGAAACCCTAAGCTGGTCTTGGTAAGGAAAGGGGAAGGGGAAGTTTGCCTGCTGCAGTTTTGTGTAGGACACACTCTGACTCCCAGAGCACCACCTTGCCTGACCCTTTTGCCTTCTCGTTAATTTTTATATATTTGCTTTAAGTTCTTCCTTTCTTTTCATCTGACTTCGTTTTTGCACTTGAGCCTGATGGTTCCAGAATAGTGCATTAATGTCTGATGTTCCCTAGATTAGCGTCCAGATGTGTTAGCTAGTATTTGTGACTCCTGAAATTTTCCTTCCAATAAAAGAGTACTTTTTTTCTTAGAGTGACTTCTAACAGTGAGACACTCCTTTCACAATAAGAAGAAAAGTAAATGTGATAGAGGAAGGTATTTGCAGAGAGAGCTCACTTTCCAGTGTAGGCTGTCACTAAAAGGCACGTCTCACTGAAAACAAGGCAAAATTACCCCTTCCCAAAGAAAGGGGGGAAGGGAATAGGAACACAAAGGGGGAGGGAATACAACATATAGTCAATTGACTCCTTTAGCCATAATTAGGCGAAAGTTCCCAAACTTGGCAAAATCTATGGTATTGACAAATGGGAAACATATCAAGACCGGACATGATTTTCATATTAATTCTCATCAATATTGAACAATGGACACCCACCTGCAAACTTTGCTCAGATAAGTGAGGGAGGGGAGGCTAGCTGGGTTGTGGCTCACTTGGGCCACCCGTTTTGCCTCCTTCTTCTGATAATGAACTTCTACCCCACTGACTGAGCAGCTGGGGGTAGGGGAGGGCAGGAGTGGGGACAGGATATTATCTTCAATTTGGTCTACCTCTTTAGAAATACGACAGCAGGGAACAGGGGTTGAAATTTATGAAGTGGAAATGAGATTCTGAACTCTCAGTGCATTTCCATGATCTCTGCTCACCCTTGCAGGCTGACTGCACTCAATTTCCTTTAGACTTCCCCGAGGGGGGGGGGAAGTGCAGGGTCCTGAGAAGGAACTATTGTACTTCTGTCTCATGGGAGCTCTATATCCTGTATCTACCGCTATTACTATTGCTATTATTATTATTATTCCTCACCTGAGGATATTTTTTTGGAACTGATTTTACAGAGAGAGAGAGAGAGAGAGAGAGAGAGAGACATCAGTGTGAGAGAGAAACATTTATCTGACTTCCTGTACATGCCCCATCTGGGGATCAAACCCACAACCTAAGGATGTGCTCTGATTGGGGGTCGAACCCACAACCTTTTGGTGTATGGGACAATGCTCCAACGGACTCAGCCACCCAGACAGGGCTACCTCTATTAGTTTTAAGGAAGACTTAAAAATTTAAGGAGGCCTAAGTAGAAAACATTTGTTTTCTGTTTCTTCTTAAAAGCCTTTAAGACATTTTTGTTAATAGAGAGAGGGTTTTCCCTAGGGTCTTTGGACCATATTTGTGAAAAGTCCTCCATGGTTCTTCTCTGCATATGTTCTCCAGGGGAGAGGAATGTACGTAACATAATATACTTTCCACATATTAATTTCTTCCTCAGTTCCTCATGCTCTTTTGGGAGAAATGGCTTTCATTTTTCCACAATGTTTTTACGTTCTAATGCCAGAGAACGTCTGCAAAACCAAATATGGGCTTGGGTTGATGTGCAGTGCGTGGAGAGGATGAAATGCCATCGATTCTGGATGCACCAGCAGTGTAAAGTCACTTATGTTCTACCTGTGTGGGAAGAGTAATGATGATCATAGACAGCAGAAAGATCATAGTTATTTAACAGAAAAGAAAAGCAGAGCCAGGAAGGAAAAGAAAAGGTGTTTTGTGTCTGGTTGCCCATCTGGCCCATAGATTCTACCAGAAATAGTGAAAATTGTAGCAGCTTGAGAATGGCTTACAGTAAGGAGCGTGCCTTTGGGCTGAGGTCCTTTGTTGGGTATGTTTTCAGGACGTAGATTTGGACCAGGAAGGAGGTGAAAGGTTGGATTGGAAAGAGGTGGGGAGAGAGAATTCCAAGCAGACCTTGAAAGGGGACACAGAGGTTGGAATGAGCACAGTGCTGGTGATGGTGGTGGGGGCGCCCATGGGGGTTGTCTGCCTTACCCAAGGGAGGGGCTGCCTCACAGGAAAAGGATGCAGCCTGGTCTTCTCTGACTGAGGGTTAGGGACAGGCCTGGGGTGACGGGGTAGTGGCCTGCTCTGGTTCCCTCTGTCAGAAAGCCTTCACTAAGAGCTTTTGAACTGCCAAGGAAATTAGTTCCCAATTCCTCTGAGTTCAAGATCAACTCTCCCTCCCACCTCTACTCCTTCAAGAACTTGTCCTTTGGCCATAGGACCTTAAGAATAATGGGACACAGAAAAAAAAGGTTTTATTTTCTAGAATTTGATAACTAGTATTCTAGTATTCTCTTAATTTGAATTCCACTGAAAATCCAAAGCAGACTCATAACTACTCCACACAAGGACAAGTTCTGGAATTCTGCCTCTTTTGTTACACACACACACACACACACACACACACACACACACACACGGGCAGCGTTACAACCTCCCTCCCTCACCTCATTTCCAGTAGATTCTCACCTGGGGCCCATTTAATAGCACATAGCTGGTGAAGGCAGTGGAGGATATTTTAATATTTGACTTTGAACTCATAAATAAACATGGCCGTGTATCTAAGTTACAGAGGAAAGCACATAATTATCATACCACTTAAAAAATACAGGCCATTTCCCCCAGGGGAAAAAAATAATGTTGGCTCAAGAATATTGTATTGTTCTTCCCACCCCCACCCCCACCCCCTTAATTCCTGAAACCTACCAAGAAGATCTCAGAGAGTGATTAGAGTTTCCCAAGTTTGGTTCTCAGTGATTCTGAAACACTCCTTCTTGGGGCATACACGAGTGTGTGGATCTTTATTAGATATGGCCTTTGCCCAGACGCCTAACTCACTGTGTTGTCTTGCTGTCATCTCCAAGTGGATTCCAGATCTCTAGGAGGAACTTTTGAAAAACCACACAAACACCTGGTCTGGCAGGCAGACCCCTCAGGGCAGAAAGCAAGAGTAGATTCTCCAGCTCTGAGAACCAGACCATTCATTATCCGGCCTTTGGGTCTGCCAGCCCAGAGGGAACAGGAAGCTTGCCTGTGAGTCCAGGACTATGGAATGCAAAACCCCAAGCAGTTACTTGCTGTGGTTTTAAGCTGTGTCCTGGAAGTTAAGAACAATCTGAACTCTCTTCTACATAGCTTTCTAGTCAATAAATACCCACCTAGCACCTAAAGTCTTTGAATTTACTCCAGTATGAACCCTTTACACAGTACGTTAACACCATATTAGTTTTTAAAGCCAATCTGATATGGGTACAGAGTGCCCAGGTCAGCTGGCTCATTAGGTTGCTATTTAAGACTGAGCAGATCAAATACCCTCCCTAAAAAGCCTTGGGAGGCTTTTGAATGCCTTACATAAACCTCAGCCAGCTACTGGACAACATTGCTCGTGGCTCACACTTGACTTACAGCTTACAGACTTGTCTAGGGGTGAGGGACCATTTGAGAGGAAGGCTCTGAGTTTGCCACAGTTAACACGGATGTGCATTTGGACTATATGCTCGCCCACTATCCAATTGAACGGCTCATTTCCAAGTCCTTCCTTGGAAAAGGAATTTGGATTACATAACCATGAAAAACAAACCAGCATGAGCTAACATGTTGTAGCATTTTATGGCCTAAGGTTAGTAAGCTGGCACCCAGTTTCATGCACTAGGAAGAACAGTGGGAAAATGAAAACCTGCCACTTTTAAGTTATGCCACTTAGTGGTAATGACAGAGCACTTCACCTTAGGACTTCGGGTGGATGAAGCAGGCACTCATTGACTGCCGATTAGGACCGTATGGTCATCAGCAACCTAGGGGCCTATTAGAGCAATTCTTTAGCTCAGTTGTCCTCAGTAGGAACACTGCCGTGGGAGTTTCTAGTCACCCTTAGGATTCCATCAAGTGCCTCCTCTGCCGGGCAGCCTTCCCTGACCCTGTACCCCTCCCCTGGGCAAGGGAAGTAATGGGTTCTGATTGGACACAGCTGTTCACAAGCATAAATCGAACTATTCAGTTTAACCAAAGACTTCTGGTGCTCTGGATGTTTAAATATTTCAATTCAGGTGGGCTTTGAGATAAAAGATTCTCTAAACTAGATTTTAATTTACACTTCCTGGCTTAAGAGCCACGCAAACACTCCGTGCTAAGGCTCCTGTTCAGCTTCCCAAAGGAAATCTACCGACGTCAGCCGTGAGGCTGGAGAGGCGGCCAGTCACTAAGAAGGGCTACTTTCTGGTTTCTGACAAGCAACCAGGTGAGAAGGCTTTTCTGCCTCAGGCAAAACTTTGACCTAAATTTCTATTTTCAACACAGAAGTGAATAAAAGAAAACAATCTGACTCACCAAATTAAGCAACCACCGATTAAGCCTATAACCTTTCCTGTGATTAATATACCTTATAAACTTACTGTGAGGTGTAATAACTACCTTAGTTCTTGCAGGTGAAATTACAGGTGATTAAATCACAACCCAACCAGAACACTAAGTACCAATAGTTATCGTTTGACTCCTTACCACGCGGCGTGGTGTGGTGCTGAGAGATTAACATGAACTATTTCATTTAATCCTTATAGCAACCCTAGAGTGAAGACATGTTGAGTCATTTGCCCAGGGTCTCGCAGTTGGTAGTTGGTGGGGCTAGGAGGTTCTTGGGTTTGATACCTACAGCCCTGCACCATGCTACCTCCTGGTTCTCAGAGGGCACAGGAATCAAGATGACAAGGAACACACTCTTTAACTACTGTGATCAGCAGTCCATCTTTATACATCCTGAACACATATCCTAACATTTTTTACTTTTTCATGAAATAATGCTTTTTCTGTTGGTAATTAAAAATCCTATGCAGCTCTGAAAAGTGTTGATTATCTGTTTTGATTAACAAAACAGATAAAGGTCAAATGGTCCTGTTTTCTGGTTCCAGGATTCCAGGATCTCAAAAGCAAATTCGTCCTGGAAGGGAAAATGTAAGGGGTAACCTGGCTAGTGGATACCAACCAAGAGAGAAAAGCTAGGTCCCTTCAACTGCTCCTCCTTCTCCAACTTCCAAAAGACAAAGGAGACAGGGATTCACAGTTTTCCTCAGTTCCTTTGCAGGTCATTTGCACTTCACCGCATCCCCTGAGCTCGTGGGTGAGGCAAAAAGGGAAATGGTTATTCTCCAACCAAAGGGAAATGTTTTTTTCTCCCTTCCTTTCCTGATGACTTTCTTTCAACAGATAGCTAGGAGGGTACAGTTTGATGAGTTTCCACTACATAGAAGTCCTTTGATTCACAAATTCTACCTGTATTTATGGAATATTTACTATGCACTGGGCATTGAACCCGGCATTACTATTCAGGACCCAATTTGCTGGTGGATACACAGAGAACTGGATTCCTATGGAGTCAGGCAAGTCCCAGTTGCTGTTAAAATATTGCTGTCAAAATCAGAAGTTTTTGGGTTGGGAGTGTGAAGAAGCAGAAGTCAGGGCTCCCCTGGGGCGAGAGGGGAAGGAAGTGAACCAGCTATTTGTGTAGGGTTCCTCTGGCTGAAGAAGGGAGGACTGGAATGTAAGGGAGTCACAAAAGTTGCTATCTATGTATTTTGTGACCACTGAAGGTAAAGAGCACCTTTTGTGAAACCAGGGCTGAGCTGTCAGTATTTATGATTTCCCTTCTCCACATGCCAACAGGTCTTATCTAAACACACTGGGATCTGGATTCCTAGTGTAGGGATGTAGGGAGACCATCAGTCTCATCTTGCCTGAGACTGTCACAGTTCTTGCATTGAAAGTCCCACATCCTGGGAAAACCCTTACTCCTGGGCAATGGTCACACTGGTCATTCTAACTGTGCCTTGAAATTCAATACCCTCAGTTTATGCATTTGACTTAAAATCAACCGAGAGTTTGAAAATGCTGCATTTTCAGGGTTTTTTTTCCAATGTCCTATAACTTAAAATAACAAAATATTCCAGAACTGTTCTCACCAATTTAGGGCAGGAATGATTTAATTGGTTCTCAATTTTGGGCTTAAAACAGAGTGACTATAAAATTTAGCTGCAAAATGGAGATCCTTTTGAAAATAATAGAAGGGACTAAAATTATTTTAAAATTATAATTTTTAACATATTTATTTATTGACCAACAAATTGATTTTTATAATACCATTGGAGCTACAAAATATTTCCATTAAAAAGTGTTTTCAAAAATAGAATTCTTTCTCAAAAATGTGTGTGTCCAAAGTTTTGAAACATATTTATCTTGATTATCTGAATATTAAAAATAATATAAGCAGAGTAGCTGTTGTTGGTATATATGACTATACCTCACTCAGTTTCTTAGCTTTCACATTTGCTAGTGCTCTGTTACTGAGATATTTCTGAAGAATGCATTTTTTCAATATGGTCTTATTATAGATTTATTTTTTGTAAATTTACCACAATTTTTTTCCCTTGACTCTTCTCTGTAGCCCACAATATCTTCAACGGAGAAGTTGTGCTTCAGGTGGCAAGGCTCGTAGTAAGCTCAGAACACATTCTACACAATGGAGGAGATTCTCAATTCCATTCTTTGTATATGGAAATCTGTAAGAATTTCAGTTAAGACATTTTCACAGATGCCTCCATTCAGAGTAAATTTTTACACAGATACATTTACGAGGCAAAACTTGCCTGTGAGTTGTTTCTACTCTTTAAAATAGTTTGTATCATTTAGATGCTTCAAAATTGTTAGCTTTTGCAGTTTCATTCCATCCCGGGACAGAATATACATTTATGAAATAAAAAAAAGATGGTCCATCAAAAGATTATTCCACAAGTCAGGATATTCCATGGCACAATGCTAGAATTTCATAATCAAATCTTATAAATTTATTAAGTTCTCAATGTTTAATTTGTTCAATCATTTCCTTGCTTTTATAGGATAAATTTCTATATCTCCCCAATTCCAAATTTTGTTTTTATTAACTGCAATTCTATGAAAGCATCATAGGACATTTCAGCTCTATAGATTTAGCTAGAAATTTACTGAGAAGAGTTAGAATGTATGCAGGATCTGATCTTCATAAGAAAACATAATTTTACCTTCAATGTTAATTTTTAAACTGAATTTATGGTATCATTTACAAGAATGTCAGATGAACTAATTTTTAACTTGGAGTCCTTGAACATTATGAAATAAATGGAATAATGATTGGAATTAGTTTTTCATTTGAAGCATCTGTTGACACATCAAAAAGGAGTCAGTTAGCTGTTGGTAGAGTTCTTCTGTTAATTAAACCAAACACATTAACAACCATTGCTTCGTATTTCATACCTGTTCATGCAAGTCTTAAAATAATGTCTAAGAGTTCAAATAAATTCGATGGCCTCTGTGCTATATCTATGATTTGTCATTTTCATTATAATGGGCCCCATGGTAAATGGTACATGTTGGCAAAGATTTTATGTACATTATGTATTCATCATCATCTTTACTGGGAAATTAAAAATGTGTACTTCATTTTTCACTAAACACACATTTTTGTCTTGTTTGATTCTGTTTTGGTTCTTGAGCTCATTGCTGCTGAGAAGGTTCATTGCAAAATCTTTTTCTTTAATTTAATCTTTATCATATTTTTTTGCATTACCATTTAGTCCCCTTATACCCTCTTCCCTTCAGCAATCACCATACTGTTGTCCATAACCATGATATGTATCTCCTTTTGCTCATTCCCTCCACCCCATAAGCTCCCCCTACCCCACTAGCTGTCATCTGCTCTCCATCTATGAGTCTCTCTCTGTTTTCCTTATTCATTTTTGTGTGTTCATTAGATTCCACATAGGAGTGGAATCATATGGTGTTTGTCTTTCTCTGACTGGCTTATTTTACTTAGCATAGTGTTCTCCAGGTCCATCCACACTGTCACAAAGGGTAAATTTTTCTCCTTTTTTAAAGTTGAGTAGTATTCCATTGTGTAAATGTCCCATAGTTTTTTCTTCCACTCATCTAGTGATGGACACTTGGGCTGTTTCCATATCTTGGCGATTGTAAATAACGCTGCAATGAACATGGGGTGCTTATGTTCTTTTGAATCAGTGTTTTGGGTTCCTGTGAATATAGTCCCAGAAATTGGATTGCTGGGTCAAAACGCAGATCCATGTTTAATTTTTTGAGGTATCTTCATATTGCTTTCCACAGTGGCTGCACCAGTCTGCATTCCCACCAACAGTGCACAAAGGTTCCCCTTTCTTCACATCCTCTCCAGCACTTGTTTATTGATTTATATGACAGCCCTTCTGACAGGTGTGAGGTGATATCACATTGTGGTTTTAATTTGCATTTCTCTGATCATTACTGAGATTGAGCATCTTTTCACATGTTTATTGGCCATCTGTATGTCCTCTTTGGAGAAGTTTGCATTCAGGTCCTTTACCCATTTTTGAAGTGGGTTGTTTGTTTTTTTTTTTTTTTTTTTTGGTGTTGACTTTTGTAAATACTTTATACATTTTGGATATTAACCCCTTATCAGATGTATGGGTGAATATGTTCTCCCATTCTGTGGGTTGTCTTTTTATTTTGTTGATGGTTTCCTTTGCTGTGCAAAAACTTTTTAGTTGGATGTAGCAAATTCTTTAAGAAGGTGATAAAATAATAAACAATAAAGTAAATAAATAGCTGTAGATTTATAGTATCAGTATATAAGAAAAGTATTTTAGCAGGAATGTTGGCGCCACTCCACATAAGCTCTGTGGCAGGCATGCTGAATGCCCACTTCCCACATTTATTTCACGTTCACCACATTTGTTACTTCTCACATCTCACAGTGGTCTCACTGACTGGCACACGGTCACCCCAATGCCCAATGGCAAGCCCCCAGTCTGGGCTAAGGCACAACTGACTTTTACCTCACAGGGCCACTAGGGGCAGCAGTTAACAAACACCTCTCCCACTTCTCTTGGGACCAGAAGTTAGCAGGGCAAAGGCACCTGCATGCAGCCACACTTTATCAGCCAGCCTCCTGTACGCTGTCCTTAAAGTGGAGGAGTTTGTTTCCTGTGTCAAGAAAGCTTTTGAAATAGTGAGAGGGGTTATCACTGATTTAACCACTTGTTTCACGTCTCTGCTTACTGTAGCGGTATCTCACCCATGACTAGAGAAGCCCATGGCAGAAGGTGGAAGTACAAAGTGATCTACCAAGCCCATCTTAGGCTATTTTAATACAACTATTAGTAATAATATTCTGTTAAAAGCAGCAACAACAACAACTCTGGGAAACATTAAAACAGACGATACCAGGACAATAGAAGTAAACCGGGAAGTATATTCACCTGATCAGTTGATA
The DNA here is from genome assembly GCA_004027475.1 of Anoura caudifer. Taxonomy (NCBI): domain Eukaryota; kingdom Metazoa; phylum Chordata; class Mammalia; order Chiroptera; family Phyllostomidae; genus Anoura; species Anoura caudifer. The sequence continues at coordinate 10,684 of PVKU01001002.1, read as the reverse complement.
CAGGAGGGCTTCATCAATGGATTTCTGTAGTGCCCCCAACCCTTTAAGTCAGAACTAGGTACAGACTCAAATTTTTCACTGTAGAAAAGCTTTCCGTGATATTCTTAGGGACACTCACGTCTTATTCCTGCTTTAGGGAATTTCTTCAGCTTTTATTCCACAGTGTGAAATGCCTGTTTACAGAGGTTGGGAGAATCATTCACTTCACTTCGGAGTTAACTTGACCCCCGGAACAAAACTATTACTGAAAATGAGCTGGAGACCAGTTGAACTTAGTCACGCGATAATAATGCTGTCATCTCCGGGAACAAGCTTGTCTTGCAAGTTGGGAAATTTACTTGTGGCTACTATATATCGTCGTTTTAGAAACTTGGGCCTGTACCAGCCACTTTCTTTTTTTGAGCATCAGGTTTCTAACAGTGGAATAGAAAATATCATTAACATTGATTTCAATATTGGGGAAAGAAATAATCACCAGGTAAGCATTTTGTTTTCTAAGAAATGCTACTGAAATTTTAAAATTATATAAATAATTTCACTTTATTCATAAAGATTACTATTGCAAGAATGTATAAGAATATTTTTTGAATTTTCTATAAGGTAATTGATTCCAGAATTATGAGGTTTTATCTGTTTAAACTGTTTTGTTTATTTGCATTTTTTTTTTTTTGCCAGTAACTTGTGTGAATCTTTGGAAATATCTTAATCTCACTGACCTCAGCTACACAATGAGGACTTTAGTCTAGCAGATGCCCAGTGTTCATTCTACTTTCTCCAAATTCATCTTTATGACTTTCTTGAATGTTTGGAATTTCTTCTTGTGTGCATGTGTTATTATTTTTTTATTTGGTTAATAAAAAAGATTAAGCAGTAGGATTATGGATCATTATTTTTTCTGTTGTTTTCTTCTACTTTACACAAACGAATGTTACTTGAAAAAGAGAGTAAACTAAAACATTAGGTACATTGAGGGAAGAGACAGAGGGGTATAGAAAAGAGAATGTAGCAAATCAGGGTATATGGGACAGTAGTAACTTTTAAAGATTTCCCAAGGCATAGGGAACCACCTAGTGGCGGGAATAGAAACAGCTTTTGAAAAGTTTCAGGTCCTTTTTCTTGTGGGTTCCTACCACTGAGCTTGTCCATATGGTTGGAATCAATTTACTTAAAACATACCAAAATGTTAAATATTTATTTTTGTAATCAACTTTACTTAAACATACCAATATGTTGAATATGTAATATTTACCTGCATGCCTTTGTTTCCTAGAGCCATAAAAATTCCTTAATATCAAACTTTGTAATTCTTGTCCCAAAGAATGTGTGAACTTCATGGTGTTTGTAGTTGAAAGATGTCCAGACACTCACAGAACAAGACTGAAAGTATGACCCTTCTCTAGCAGGGACTCCTGGTCTGAAACCACCAGGACCAGGCAACTCCATGGTAATTACACTCACTGGTAATATCACAGATGAGCTAGCTGAGGTTCCATCTACAGAACAGAAGCTTTTGACACATTTGGGAGACCAAGCTGCATTTTTTGCTTGCTGAAAATAAGAAATCCTATGTGTACAACACCTTTCGTTGAGTTTGGGCTCTTCCCAAGCAGAAATGAGAGAAAGACTTGGATGCAAGTTTATCTGGGTGATGATTCCAGGAAGCCAAGTGGGGAGAAGGGACAGTGAGACAGGGAGGGAGGAAAAGCCAGTAGAAGCACACGATCTCACAGTTGGTGCAGTAGGGGCCAGGGGTTTGAATCTTCCGGGATCGCTCAGGATCGCCCACATGAAACATGCAACCCAAGGCATGTATTTATCCACTAGTTCCTGACCGCATTCACTGAAGATTGGACCTGGAAGATCTCATTGTCTTCAAAGGTCCTGGCTGTTCTTGTGCACTGGCTTAGCAGGCTCCCTCAGCTTCAGAGAAAGTCCTAGAAGAGAGAACTGGAGTGATCCGTGGCTTGTACTTGAGGTGGAAGAAGTCTGAGCCCACACAGAACTACCTACCTACCACAGCTGTGGCTGCAGTCAAGGTGGGCCAAGGGAAAGTCAGAGAAGAACTTGTTATATGCCACACCTTACCCTGCTCAGAACCACTTGCCCCCCTATTAAGTTCATTGTCATTGGACCTTCAACCTGGTGGCCACGATCTCTGAAAAAAGACTTTGTACAGGAGAGGAGTGAAATAAGAAGTTCTGGTCCCTGCTGTGACAACTGGTCCTGAAGCCCCAACTCATATACTCATCGACTCTCTGCTGCACCAGCCATTCTAGGGTCTCTTATCCTTGGACAGTATCAGCTGGTCTAATTTATTTGCCTGGTGCTGGAACCAAGGAGCACTGATTCATAGGCAGAAGGCAGAGATGGTGGATGAGCAGTCCAGAGAGAGCACACTGGCTCAATGAGGCTGTGTATTGAAAAGAAAGGGCAGGGAGCCAAAATGGACTCTCAAAAGACATCTACATTGGGCTGGATAGGACTCACCCCTTCAGTCTCTAAGAGAAAACAACAAAACAAAAGACTTGGGGACAATGGGGGGGGGGAGGGAACCATACAATTGAAGTGCAGAAACATGACAGAAGTCGCTGGAACAGTGTCCATCACGTGATTCTCGTGTTCAAGGCATGAATGTATTCCTTCACTGTTTTGTGTAGAGCATGACACAAGTCCGGGCTCCAGAGTGGCTATACCTGCTGAACAAATGAATGTGTGATAGTGACTGTAAATGTCTCATTCAAACATTGAAACTCCTCTAGTACACATCTTTCTCTTTCTGTTTTCCTCAGGCAGCTAATAAATAGTCGAATAATTCCCCTGGGAAGCAGTGCAGTTGTAATTGGTGTTGGAGACACAGTTTGGTTCAAATCCCAGAATGACCACATACCAGACTGACCATGACAGTGAACAATAGAAGTTCTTTTCCCATACCCGCTCCCTCCCCTTTCCTTGGGAATTCAAGTAGAGCGGAGAACAAGGCTTTCCTCCAGGTGGTAGTTTTACCTCCCAAGATGGTCTTATTTTTAAATTACTGTGTGCAAAATATAGGGAGTTACTAATTCACAAGGATGAATTAAAACAGGTTTTACCCTATAAAAATGTTTGCGCGTGGTGGTGGAGCCAGGCATAGACATAAAAATAACGTGCAAGCATTCTCTTTCTAGGAAATAATCGTTTCTAACAGGTGGGTAAGAATAGGGAGGTTTTCTGAAGGAAGTGCATTTGAACTGGGCTCTGAAAGAGCAGAATTTCAGTGAGAGGCCAGGAGCAGTGTGGGTTGTATAACAGTCTAAGGAGAGCTTTACACGAAGTTGGGAAACTATTGAAGAACAACAGCATTAGAGATCTAATAATGTAACAATTGTTTTGCTCCTGCCTTTAGAAGCTTCTTTCAAGTTGCATAAGGAAACAAAACGAGTACACAGACACACACATAACAGTACTCTTCCAAAAAGGAGAGATCACATCGTTTTGGAGATTCTTCTGGCTACAAAGTCCTCCTGTGGAATCCCAGCTAACAAGTGTCCCGAATCGCTTGTTCGAATTGGATTTATAGGGGGTGTTAGCAACAGCAGAGGGGGCAGGGTTCAAAAAAGGAAAGAAAAGAAAATGATCAATAAGAAGACAGTACTTAAGAGGTCCGGAATGTTCAATATCATGCAGCTTCAATATCATAATAGGTCCAATATCAAATTACATAGCTTCTATGTGCCCTAGTTAACTTTTAAATAAAATAAGACTTTCGTGAAATAATTGTTAAGAATGACCCTGGATAAAGCATGCATGGCAAGCATAGCACCAAGTATCTATGCCCTAAATTGTATATTTAATAAATAAGTGGAAATGTATGCGCAGTATTAAGTGTTTTCACCAGAGAGCACTCTCCCACTGGCTGCAGGCGCTAGACCACACCCTCCTAATCAGAGGCCCCGTTGTCCCAGTTATTGCGGAAAAAGCTGTTCAAAACTTCCTCCAACAAGAGCACATAGTCTCCGCCCCCGCCCCACCCCCCCAACAAAAAAATCATTGATGTTGAGCGTGAGCACCTCGTGGTAGGGGCTCGATTTTTAATTTCATTTGAAATGACCAATCAAAGGCGGCAGCGCGAGTGCGCGGAAGCGGATTGGCTCACTGTTGCTTATAGCAACCACGATAGGTTTGCAAAGCGGCTTTGGTCTAGAGCCGGAACCGGCGCGAGGAAAACGGTGGCGCAGCGGATAGTTTGAGTTAGGAAAGGGGCTCCACCTCTCGGAGGCTGCACCGGAATCCGACTCTTTTAGGGGTGTGTTTCGTTTTGGACTGCAAGGTGAGCGTTCGGCGTGTCCCGCTGCCGCGGCGGGCTTTGGGGAGGCGCTGGCTTTGTGCCGGAGGGGATACCGGCTGGGGGATGCCTGTGGGTTTGCGCTGCCTGACCGCCCCCTCCCACCTCACCCGACTGTAGAATCCGGTCCCGGTAAAGCCGTGCTACCGCTAAGGTCTCGAGATCGTGCTAGCGCTAGAGTCCCGAGACCCTGCTGGGTCATGAACTCGCACTTTGGGGATCAGTTTCCAAGTCTGGAAGGTTGAAGAACTGGAGATCAGTAGCTATTTCCAATAGCAGGAACCAGTGGCTCCTATTGGATAGGTGGACTTGGGTCCTTTGGTGTTTGGAGGAGATGCAAGCTTGGGTTTTGGTCTGGGCGGCGGCGGGTTGGTGTGCTTATTGTTAGTCGCTAGAGCATTCCTCTGTTGCCTTTACTTTTATTTATTTGGACGCACCTGTGCGCTGTGTCTGCTCTATTATGAGGACCCGGGAATAGACCAGCCGAGTCCTATCCCTGAGCGTGTTCTAGAGGAGCGGGCAGGTTACATCCTCAGGCTCAGCCTTGGCATTGTAGGCAGGAACTGGGGTTTCTTGGAGGAGACGGGGGATTCTGATGAAGGGAAAGCGTGAAAACGGGCCTGCAGTGCTGGGCCGGGGGAGGGGGGCGTGGTCAGACCAGTCGTACGTCACACAAGAGATTCCTTGGGTACTTTACAGGGTTGGGTGATTCGCGAGTGAAGAGTGTTCTCACCGTATCTGGGATAGAAAGAGCATTTTATGAAAAGAACGAAAGTCCTGTAAATTCTCTTTGAGGGAACCTTAACCTCCAGGGCTTTTCTTTACCACGCCCCCGTGCCCCGCCTCATCCTTTGTCCCTTTACATCTTACTTTTTAGGTTTATATATTTTTTTTACTCTTTTTTCCCATTGGCTCTATACAGATTCTTGATGCCTTAATTAGTCGAAGTCTTCTCTAATCAAAATTAGCTTGGGTCTAGTAATTGCTTTAACCACTTCTTTACAGCTTATCTCAGGTTGTGAAATGGAAAAGCATCCAACTTGCCAGTCTTCCTTGCCAATTTCATAAGCTCATCTCTGTATCTGTCTAAATCGCTCCTTTTTATTTTTTGTTGGCTGTGGCGTCTTGATGTAATAATTTCAGTGACTGGCAGAATTCTTGAGGTCAGTTACAGTGTGTGCCTCTGGGGTACACACCGTCATCTCTGAATGAGCAAGCTATGGGTAGATTGGAATGGACAGTGGAGTCTATTGGGACAGTGCAAATTGCCTCTTGTTGGTGGAGAGGCTTGAGATGCCCTTCAGGAGTTTTTTGGGGCAAATGAGTGGAGTTTAAGATGCTGTGTTCAAAGAACTGACATCTGGGAGCAAAAAAAATTAAACCAGCAGAGAAAACACAGCTTTCCAAAGCTTGATATCTAAATTGTTTTCCCAGACCTTTGTTTCTCTCTCTTAATAATTGAAAATCTTTTTTATTTTTCTTAGTACTTTCATCTACTATTTATTAGTTGTGCTGATAACAAATGTTACTGATAAAGTCATTTGAAACGAACCACTAAAATGGTTGTAGACTTCATTCTCACCCCCATTGCCAAAATAACTGGAAAATGAGCGCTCTTTTTGCACTAAGTGCTAAAGGCTAATGAATGAAGAACAATTGCCTTGCTTTTTCTCCCAGCTGATTTAAACATCCAAGGACGAGGCTGAGAAGGAGGTACATCACTTGCTCTTGGTACCCTAAGTTGAAATAGAGAAATGGAAAAGTGTTCTGAGGCTTTAGAGCACAGGTGGCAAACACAAGGCCCGCAGGGCTGAATCCAGCCCTCCACCTTGTTTTATTGGGCTGGCACCTTGTTTCTATCCGGTGCCAACGCTGATCTCTCGCTTAACTGTTAAGGACTAGTTACATTTATACAGTCCTAAAATTATACATTCGGCCCTTTGAAGGCAACCGCTAGGCTGATGTGGCGCCCAGTGAAAAATGAGTTTGACAACCCTGCTTTAGGAAGTTGTCACCCTTATTATCCCCATTATGAAAATGAGGAAACCAAGGCACAGAGCAGTTGAATAGCATGCCCAAGGTCACAGATCTTGTAGGTGACTGTGCTGGGGTTTCAATCATTGAGGATATGTGCCTGTTTCCTGGTGAATATCTGTGTGGAGCCTGACTTTACTGCATTTTGCAGTGATTTTAGAACTAATTGTAATAATAGCTTTGTTCATTCATGCATTAATTCAACAAATGAGAACTGCTGGAAGGTGAGGCGGTCCTTGTGTCATGAGAGACTGTGACCAGGAGATGTGACCAGGTTGTGGATCTCCCAGGGGAAGAGCAACAAAGAAGCAGTGGGAAATAAGGACCTGAAGAGGGGAAAGAAGAGTATTTACAAAATAGCTTCTGTATTTTATCTGTTTATAGGACCTACTTCACCCAAAACCTCATGGCAAAATAGTCATATTTATATAATGGAAACAAACTGATCAGCAGAGAGCAGGTAGCCCTCTAAGAAGGTAGCCCTCTATAAATGGGAAATAAGGAAAACAGAAAGCAGGGGTATGCCCAACTAGCATATGTTATACTTCCCAGTCAGTGTTACTGGTAGTCACCATTCAGAGGATGGGAAGACAGATGTTTTGCATGCTTTGTTATGTTTTGAAATAGGAGGTTTTCAAACTTGATATTGGAAATGGTTCTGTAGACTCATTAGTCTCTGAGACTTTTAAGTGTCCTTCTACTATAGTAAGGCTAACAGTCTGCTTATTTTTTTTCACTTTATTTACAAATGTTTGAATGACAACTAAAAGAGAGCAGAATGAGCTGGGTGGTGGAAGAATGGAAAGAAGGCCTGCCCACCAGAGCTCTTCAGAAAATTCAAGAGCTCGAAGGACAGCTGGACAAGCTGAAGAAAGAGAGGCAGCAAAGGCAGTTTCAGCTGGAAACTCTGGAGGCTGTGCTGCAAAAGCAAAAACAGAAGGTAGCCCTGAAATGCTGGGGTTCACAATGGTCCACTCATTCTTTGCGTGAATTATTTCACCTTGGCCTGTTCAATTGGGAGAAAAATGGATTTGCTATCTTTAGGTGGTATTGATCGGTCTCCTTTTTTTATTCTTTTTTTTTTTAAATACATTTTATTTATTTATTTTTAGGGAGAGGGGAAGGGAGGATGAAAGAGAGGGAGAAAAACATTGATGTGAGAGATAAACATAGATTGGTTGTCTGCTGTATGCACCCTGACCAGGGACCGAAGCCACAACCCAGGCACGTCCCCTGAGCAGGAATCGAACCTGTGACATTTTGCTTTGCGGGACAATGCTCAACCAACTGAGTCACACCAGTCAGGGTCTTTTTTGAGACATTTTAACTACCTCATGTTCTTCATCCTCTGTCCTTCTTTCTGCTTACCTGATAGTATTGAGGAGGGGACAGTATAGAACACTTTGGGGTCCAAATGGCTGTCACTTTTTGAGAGTGGGCTTTTCACCTTGATATTCCTAGACCTTATCTCTTCAGGACTGGTAAAGGAAAACTTCAACAGTGCGTCCTTCTTACCACTTCATGAACCAGTATAGTAGTGATACAGTCACTGCTTCTAGAAGGTCTTTGCTAGTGGGAAGATTTTCTAGTTCCTTACACTTACTGGCTTTAGCAGTCCAACTGGAGAAAGAGCTGTGAAGCGATATTTACAGGGCTTATTTTTATTTGTATTTATTTCTTAACTCTTAAAAGCATACTAAAACCTCTCTTTCTAGGATGGGTACCTGTAGCCTGAGCCAAGATAAACAATACATGACTTTGTAGAACTTTTCTCTCTAGAGACTTTAAAGTGAGGTCCTAGAAATATCTGCACTCAGCAGGCTTGATATCTGGGTGATTACAGCCCTCTCTCAGAAAATGGGTCGTCCATTTTAAGCTCAGTTTTATAAAGAATACGTGGTAAATTCACAAAGTAAGAGAACTCTTTCCTTTTGAACAACCCTCATAAGGTTGAGAATGAGAAAACGGAGGCCGCAAACCTAAAGAAGGAGAATCAAGGCTTGATGGAAATATGTGAAAACCTGGAGAAGGCTAAGCAGAAGATTTCTCACGAACTTCAAGTCAAGGAGGCACAAGTGAATTTGCAAGAAGGGCAGCTGAGTTCAACCAAAAAACAAATGGAGAAATTGGAACAGGAACTAAAGAGGTAATTGTTTGAATGGTGTTTAAACGAATATCTGTGTGTACATTTATCAGATACTTTTATCTTTTCCTTTAATGATGTAATTATTATACATTGCGATATTTTTTTTCCAGTGGAAAAAACAATGATCTAAGGAAAATTGATTCTGATGTACTTGAGTCCTATCAGTGCATAACAGTGCTATAGAAATTTGTTGAATGGTTGCTTACTTCATTCATTGATTCTGTCTATGTTCATTAAGTTTCATGAACCAGCACTGTGCTACTGTGTGATATCATAGTAAATAATACCAAAATTGTCCTCAATCCTGTTGAGGTTGGAGACCAGAAAGGAATTTCTAGTGGGATCCATCTATAGAGCTGTATGATTGAGTTTTCTTTAGCATTTGGGATATAAATGCTGAGAAGGTGAACAGGAGGGTTGATTTGGGATTGTTTTTTGGCCACGGTTATGGGACAGAAGACATGGAATGAATGAGGATATTGGGAAGAGAGTGACTAACATCCTGGGTGGTGGCATCTGAGCTGGAAATGGATGGAGGGAAGCAAAGTCAAGAAAAGGCTCCTCCTGAGATTTCCATCTGAGAGGGAGCCTAAGCATTCCTTAGTCAATTTGCCTGTTTCAGTGTTATATTTAGGAAATAAAAAAGTACTTATTACTACTTTTCTACTTCTAAAACATTAGAGGCATTATCAAAATAAATTTAGTGGGGCCTAAACACTGCTAGTTTATGAATGATGTCTTCTTGTTCTAATAGTGGAATTTTGTCAAAATAACTGGAATGTTAGAAGCTAAAAGCAAAAAGTACTTTAGGAAATTGTTCCATTGTTGAGTCTGCAAATGAACACCCATAAATTTGAAAAAAAAAAATACTTTAAATAACAGTAGACTTACAGAAACACCTGTTAATATCTTATATAACCGAAGTATAATGACCAAAGCAGAAATAAACATTGATTCAGTGCTGAACTAGGCAGTCGATGAGGATTTGAAGTAATGTCTTTCCAGTATTTCCAGTAATGTTTTTTTCTGTTCCAGGATCTGACCCAGGATTCCACATTGCATTTAGTTGAGGCTTTCTTAGGCCCAGAAATCTTTCTTATTTTGTTTCCTATCCATTTAGGAAGGTGGATATCTGTCAATTGCATGTTAGGAGTAAACTTGTATCTTGTTGAGTTTTTTGTTTTCTTGTTTATTGTCTGCCCTTCCACATTCCATGAGAACAGGGATCTCGTCTCTCTTGTTCATCACTGTATCCTCAGCAGCTGGCAATTGTAGGTCAAAGGTCAATTGCTTCTTCCAAGATTGGATTTGGGGCTGGGGGAGCTGGGGCACTCAGGCACTTTCTTCACCCTCTCCTTGGAGGACTGTGTCCGTGGCAAAGAGAACGGTGCATGTTAGCCATTCTCATAGGGTGCTTGTTATATTCTGTATTAAGCTAAAGTCAGACATTAGAGACTTGCAAGAATTAAATCTTCTAGGTTGTTTGATTCTGAAAGGTGTTCAGAACTTAAATGGTAGGGATATTCTGTACATATATTATATAATATGTAGTTTACTTTCCCCATTTCTTTGTTGCTGTTTTCAGCCAAATATTTATGATTATGTTAACTTGATTTTTATATGTGTTTTAAAAATGTTACCTGCACACACACACAAAATAAATAAGTAAACAAATAAATATCATAAATCACGTGGTACATAGATCAAGTCTGTGCTTTGTTATGACTTAATAACATAAGTAGTGCCATCCGGTTTTGTGATTTTTTTTTAGCCCACACTTCAGAGATACCAGATTTTCCCTATGTTTCTGAAGTTCTGAGTTCTTTTGTATTCCTGTCTCTCTCTTTGGTTTAGAATATAGAATTTATTTGGAATATAGCCCCAACCTCCCAACCCTTTCTTGTACTCTGTGTGGTTATTACAGATGTTCATTATCACCTACATGACATTGTAATTATTGGTTTATTTCTGTTTTCCTAACTAGTCCAAGTCCCTTTAAAGACAGGTCACTGAGTTTATGTCTGTCACATGTCTATTGGGTAAATGAAGTGGTAAGAGTTCTGACATGTTGAGTTTTGTAAGCTAATACCTCTCTGGGAACAGTACGGTGTTGCCGTTCTGTCACTTTTGCTTTGATTTGCCACCCTCTCGTGTCCTTTTCTAACAGCTGTAAATCTGAACTT